>OY720025.1:5614012-5661436 GCA_963082485.1 Eudonia mercurella | reverse complement strand
TGATTATGGTATTATAGGTTTTTTTGAACAAAATTAAAATGCACTTGGGAAAAGTCGACTGGGTCTAGTGAGAGTTTTATTTGCCACTGGCATGCCATTAATAAGATCCGAAAAATAAGGCCAATCAAACTCATTAGCGTCGGGTATCAGGCCGAGCGCTTTGCCATTTAGGGCACTTTGCCGCTCATAAAAATAAACAATAATTTCTTTGGTAATAGATGATAATCATTGATAATAGAAATGAGTATTAATAAATGATGTTCCTCCCAACCCTTGAGTATCTCAGTAAAGGTGGGGTTTTACTGAGACCTCCCACGGTATTCTTGAAAGAATTTGAAAAGTAATATTGCACTGTTTTCTTTCATTTACAAACACTCATGCACGTTGAACACTTAACGGTTAATAATCCACCATTGACATCCGACACAACACAGATTTTAAACATTAAACAAAATATCATTGACACTTCAACCCACTTTCCTCCCAGAGAAGTCAACTAAGGTGATTACATCTTATTAAACAAATAAAGTATGTATACGCACTGGGCGGGCGGCGCATCTCCTGCGGCGGCGCGCGCGGCGGCGGGCAGGTGTGCATGCCGACGCCCGCCTCGTGCACGCGCATGCGCCGCTGCCGCTCGCAGTACGCGCTCCACGTCACCTCGTTGAACCCGTAGTTGAAGTAATCTGAACACGTACAACTCAAATCGATCTCTCCCTCAAAACTTAGGTATTTATTTATTTATTTACTTATTTACTATAAGGTACAAAAGCAGCTTACAAACTAAAAAAAATATATATTAGAAAAGTTTTACAGAGATTTCAATATCAATTTGAAAGCCTTATATTGTACACAATGTTCAATTAACAAATTTACTAATAAAAATATATATTATTTTAACTTACTAATTAGTTAATATAGAGACTGTGAAAGCTCATATTTGAATTCTTTAATACTTTGATGACAAATATTAATGGAAAGGCGAAAACATTGTACAATTTGCACATCCTATAAATGGGATTATTTTGTGTTACATTGTTGTTTGTAAGTGAAATGCCGAAAAGCCAGGGGTTCCTTAATGATCGTCGTATTAAATTAAATAATAGTAACTTTAAGTTCGGTTATTTTTTTTAAGATTTGTTAGTCTGAACTATTAGTAAGTTACATTACAGTAAAATTAGTAAGTAGTATACAAAATTTATCTAATGACAAATTACACCCAGTTATAAAAAAGATTTTTGACATGGCATGAATTCAATCAGAAACTGGTTACACAGGATTTTATATCGACGTGATTCAATTACATGTTTTATATACACTTTTTATGTTACTGTAAAATCATATGATTACTACATAGACGACTAATAGGGAAAGAACAAAATATTATTACCTGAAATGTCAGCTCCCGGTTTGTTCCATGGCTTGTCTTCAATGGTGTCAATGTTGAACTCAAGTGCCGGCACTCCATTGATGCTGCCGGACCCGTCCAGATCCTCCAAGGTTACTTTTCCACCAGCCGTGATACCGGGCCTTTGTTTTTCAGCTCCAGTTGCTACCAACCCAACACCTCTCTGTAAAAAAAATTTTAATGATGTTTCTGGTTGAGCATACTACAAATACAATGTCATCATCATCATCATCATCATCATCATCATCATCATCATCATCATCATCATCATCGGCCTATCTTATACAATGTATTGAAGTTTAATAGAATTAAGTAGAAATTGATTTTAAAGTAGGTTAAAGTTAAGATTTAGTAATTATTTTTCATAAAATATCCCATTACAATTAAGGATGGTCTAATAGACCAAATAAACTTTGAACATAAAATTAAATACTAACTTAACTTAAATACTAACATTTTTTAAAACAGTTTAATTATTTATTATGCTTACTTCTTACAATACTCTTTTTGACTTTTACTAGAGTACTGTATGACATTGTGGAAATTGAAACTTTTACCTGATGTAAATTTATTAACCTAGATTTTTTATTTTTGTTTTTTTTTTTTACATGTTGTGGTTGTCTTCTATAAGTATGTTCTGTGTTTATTTGTAATGGAAAGTGTCCGGCTATGATCGGGCATTTTCCAATATTTTTGACGCTGTAAGGGACAAAAGAGCTGGACACTTGCTGAGTTTCTTGCCGGTTTTTCTTAGTAAAAGATCTCCCGCCCAGAGTAGACTTACGATCCGATGGCATAGTGACATTCACAAGAGCTACTTGTAGCCTAAACTGAATAAAATGATTTTGAATTTGAATTTAACTAATGAGCTTGTCTCCTAAATTTATATTATTGTGTAATAATTATATAATGGTTTATAATTTATTAACAACAACAAAAGAATATTTTCGATATCTTAAAAAATTACGAAGTTATCAGCTTCCCTTTTATAATTACCTACTAGTCGCACTCTCTTAGCTCGTGACGTCATCCGACACAAAGACACAAACGTTCCGAGTTATGAACGCGTAGTGTGCCACCCGCTTGTTTGCATCGCATTGTTTACGTTTTGTCTTTGTTTTTATTAATAGTGAAGGATTTTGAACATTATGAGTGAAAATAAAAGGTCTTTTGAGTACTGTATAGTATAACTTTTTAAACTATCATAGTCACTTACATTAGAATAAATATTATTAACGGGATTATTACCGTATATAGTGTACCGTAGTATAGTGCCTCAATGCAAAAGTACAAACTCTAAAACACCAAATAAGGGCGTCCGCTACGTGAAGCCGGTCCCGCGCGCGGACCATACAAAATAATCCGCGCGCGTGCACGCGAAGATATTCTTCTCAGTTCCAAGACACGAGAAGATGCGAAAGAAGTGATGCCGTATTATGAAATGCGATGATCGAGTAACTCTTTCCAGTTCATCTTGTTTATACTGTTGTAAAAATCATTTTAATGTAAGTAGGTAGTACCTACTTACCGAACTGTGACACCTATATACCTACCCTACCCATACTTACAAATTAAAAACGAAATAGAGGTAGGACTTGTTTGTATTATTTATATAAATAAAAATGAATGTTGCTAAGCGCAAAACTAGAGAATGGCTGAACGGATTTTGATAAAATTTTGCACATACACAGACCATGACCCGGGCTATAGGACATAGGATAGGATACTGTTGTCCTCGCGAACGAAGTCGCGAGCAACAGCTCGTATCAAATAAATACTTACGAAAAATTCCTACCTAGGTACTTCACTTTGTTTTGTATTTTAATTTAATAGGTAATAAAAATAATATATTGGCTTCTCTTGGTTACACGTAAAACAAAGAAACAATATGCGGTAAGCATCTTGTCACAAAACCGGCCTAAGGGAGGCCGCACACACACGGTTTCCTGATTAGGTTTCCGTATCAGGAATTCAGATTCGGAATTCCGTAAGCCTAGCGCATACATTCTGTTTTCTTCTATTCGAAATTAATATTGCCAGTACCTACGTAGAGTACGCCTTTGTGATAGCAGGTTTTAACATGGACGAAGAAAGCTGTTTACAAATCTGCTCCCACACCAAGTCTTTTACATCTCTATTGTGATAGTCGTTATTATTAATGTCCCATAAGCATGGATATTTTTCTACACACATTATAAAATTTTCAGGCTCACATTTTGTAAGACAAAAAATAAACAGAGAAATGATAAACGTAAAAAATTAAATTTACTAAAATATCAGTAGCACACGTCCACTCAATATAGCGCTGATGCAGTTTCTGAATGGAAAATTCCGTTCCGTCTATTCGTGTGCGGCCGGTAAACTAAAAACTACGCGAGCGCTGTGTTCGGAATGACATCATTCGGTTTTTTTCCGTTTATCAAACCTGAACGGCGGTTTGGAGCCCGGAACGAACGTCAGGTTTTTTCCTGATGGAAAATATACGAACGTTTGCGCCCTGGTGTATATTTTGTAGGTAACGCGTGCATTTAGCTCTTCGAATCAGAATTCCTGATACGGAAACCTAATCAGGAAACCGTGTGTCTGCGGCCTCCCTAAGCCACAGAATATCTAATAGTACTAACCTAAACTTCGTTTGTATTTTACACTTACATACGCTTACAGTAGTGAAGTGACGTCAACTTTTTACATTCTATTTTCTTTTCATATTACAAATCAAAATAGGTAGTTAAAAATCCATTGTAGAGCTCTTTGTTTTCAATAAAGAATATTAGCAAAGGCTTCCAACTTTCACTTCACACACCTCCACACCCCTGAAATCGGAGTTATTTGTAAAAAAAATACCCTACCATATAGTAATCTATCTTTGGTATGTTATCAGATTGACCCCTTACAAATCCAATACCCATTATTACAATAAATAATATATGTATACACTGTATTTGTTTGAGATGTTCGCTCAAGGATGAGTAAACAGCGTATGGCGGTACAGACGCGCGGGAGGCATTGTGTCATGTGACGTATCACGCTATTGCTATACTTAGCACTACGTTATTCACGTATCGAGACTCATAACTTTAGTAATAAATATACATATATTTCAAAAATTCAAAAAGTTGTTTGTTTTAAATGACCTACTAAATATGTGTACATTACAGTACATTATTTGCTGATGATACAAAGTTCTATGGAAATCCAATAACACATTGTGATGACATACAAAAAGACCTTAATGCTATTTATAACTGGACCAAAGATTGGCTGCTCACTCTTAATATTTCTAAGTGTACTGTGCTGCACATAGGATCCAAAAACCCTCGCAGAGGATACTGTTTGGGCAACCACCAATTGGAGACAGTAAGCTCACAGAAGGATCTTGGTATAATAGTAACCAACAACTTGAAATGGGATGCCTACATTTTATTCCTAGTGAAGAGAGCAAATTCCATCTTGTATATTATTCGTAAAGCTTTTAAGTGTCTCACGAAAAAGACGTTTATTAAACTTTACAAGACTTATGTGCGTCCACTCTTGGAATTTGGGTACGTAGTGTGGAGTCCTCACTTTAAAAAGGATATTGCACTGTTAGAGGGTGTACAGCGAAGAGCGACTAAAATGGTTCGCTCACTGTGTAATGAACCGTACGAACGGCGCCTCAAAGACCTTGGCCTGACTACTCTCGAGACAAGAAGAAAAAGAGGCAGCTTGATTGAGACATACAAAATTCTCACTGGACATTATGATGTACCTGGTTTACAAGAGCTCTTCACTCGAAATGAGAACAAGCATCTCCGTGGTCACCAGCTGAAGCTGTGCCGATCAGTGGCAAATCGAGATCCCAAGAAATATTTCTTACCCAACCGAATTGTCGCCGAGTGGAATAAGCTTCCTGAAGAAGTCATAAGCGCTCCGTCGAAAAATGCTTTTAAAAACAGGCTAGATAAATTATCCAAATCACATGACGCACACGAATCAGCACATTGAGCTGCTAGTGTGTTCTCCCCCTAAATAATAATAAATAATAATTAAAAATAACAGCATTTTAATGTACGAGATGTTCTCAGGCTCAGTATTCCAAGTAATGTTAATGAATTTTGAAGTAATTTAAAGTAAAGAGCTCATAATTAGAAACAAGTACACAAATTTTTATTGCTCGGAATCAATTAGGACTCTCACAATAAATTATTGAAAATAATTAATTTTTAGGTTAATATTAATCGGATAGTGAAGTGACAGCTCTGTTGCCAACTTTTTAACATAAAAACGTTTTGAAAGCAACCGCATATGTTGGCAGCATTGCTAAATTGCCAAAAAAACCTAAAATCCAGTGCCAAAAAATCTAGTTAATATAGTTAAAATACCCTTCTCCCAGCCCTAAAATCATTTGGAATTTATAACCCGTTCTCATTATACTCTGTACTAGAATGAAATATTAATGCTATATACCCAAAAAGCTTTATCGTTATCTACACTTGCATTGTCAAGTATACTTAGCATAAAATCACAAAAGTCAATCTTTAAGTCTTTCCAAGAATCTAAGCTATGACCTATCTTTGATAAAAATTTGAAATAACTACTTATAAGTTATAGTTATAGTACTGTAAAACATGTACATAAACTCTCTCACTTAATAAGTAAACATTGAATGTCACCACTCGCCTTTATATTCAGGCTAGCATAGGCTTGGGGTCCTGATTTTATCTCTCCAATGGTGACTTTCACGTCGTCACTGTCATCGGAATCGGAGTCAGCATTGTCTTGGCTGTCTGCGTCCCCGTTGGCCTGTTCCTGGTCGTCGCGCGCCACGTCTGCGAAGTGCTCGTCATTGAAATGAGAGTCTTCATTGTTCGCCTCATTGTCTTCTTGCTCTTTCTCATCTGCTTCCTACAAAATTCGAAAATATTAAAAGCATTACGATTACGATGAGCTTTTAAATGTTTTCCGCAAAATTTACACAACTCACGCCAGGTTGAGTTTGTTCCTGCTGCTTATCACCTTCTTCACCGTCTTTGTTTCCGATTTGCTCGTTGACTGAGTCTCCATACAGCCAGCTATCATCATTTTCATCACCCGGAGCAGTCTCTACGGCAGCGTCTGCCATTATGGTAACCTATAAATCGTATATTTACTACTTTTTAGGTAAGTTTTATGACAAACCTACGAATTTATTTAGTTTTAGTTTTTAACAACTCACCTTCTGAGATCTCAAATACTACGATTTATATTTTTCTAACAAATACATTACCGCTCAACTCATCACAAAACATAATCATCTCGAGTTAATGTCAGAATATGACATTTTGCTTTTATTTTTTTTTTAATAGTTTGATCCCTGAGGAACCGGCTAAGGTCATAGACCATGCTGCCACGTCATTAGTTTCTTAATTTCATTAGTATTATAATCCTAAAGATGATGATGAATGATAATAGAAATGAGAAATCATATACCCCCCAACCCCTCGAAGTATCTCAGTGAAGCTGTGGAGCTTTATTAAATCCTCGAGCGGACTTCTTGAGAAAATTTGAAAAGTGACGTTGCACTGTTTTGTTTCATTTGCCAACACCCATGCACACTCACGAATATTTAACGGTTAATAATCCACCATTATTTCACATTATATTCAATATAACACAAATTTTAGAAATTAAAATAAAACCGCAGACATGACTCTTCACTTTCCCGCCAAGAAGTCCACGGAACATTCATCTTGTGGTTTTTTTCACGCTCATTGGAGGAAGGAAAAGAGGTCCAGCTAGTACAGTCTATTTTTAGTAGCGCCAAAAACTAAATGTCTGATTAAAGCCTTAGCTAATAAACAGAGCTTAAGTTTGGATTGTGCTCACTCTTTTTTAGTGTATTTGTAGTACACTCTTTAGTTTTTAAACACCTCAGTTCACTAGTTACCTCTCTCTTGACCCAAGCACCGTATTCGCGTTTATGCTCGCCTACCCACGCCCACGACTATAGTTTGGCCACAGATTAGTTAATAGTTACTACGTTTGGCTTTCTTGACCCCTGAGTGCTGTGTCGGAGAGGCCTGTTAGTTGAAGCACGCAAGTATTATAGCTATCTCACTCTCCTGGTGAGGACATATCTTTCTATAGGGTAACCCTTACTAATTCATAAAAATCAGGACTTTGAAGTGAAGTAAAGATGAAAGAGAAAGAAAGTAAACGAATATAAAAAAAATCACAGATTTCGCAGTCCCCGCAAGAATACAACAAGTTACGAAAAAAAAAATTTATTTTAAATAACACAATTCCAACTTGAATGCACTTCTCCCCTGTATCCGCATCTTTTAACACTATTACCATGACGATCGGTCAATAAACAAAGAATCTATATCACTTTTTATATACGGAAATACCTGTTTTTCTACAATACAAAATCTAAAGGGACCACCTACAGGTCACAATATTTAACTGATTTTCAAAATTTTTTCGCCATTGTATAGCTAAACTACCACCATACCATACTACCATAGGACCCTTTTTTCATTTTTTCTTTCACAACTGCAATATAACTGCTTTAAAAGCTTGTGGTAAGCCGCCTGTTGCCTGGCCCCCAACATCAAAATTCTCGACGATGACTCATTATTTTTTAATTAGGCGCACCGCTTCTCGATGCTGCATTTCCTGCTTTTAAAAACGATGCGATCTCTAAATTCAATTTAACTGCAGACCGGTTATTCCAAATTAATCCACGCATGGCCTTATTTATCATTCGTTTTTGTCGTTTTGTGCCTAAATTTACATATTACATATACGTTGCTCCCAACTTTTCGAGTTCAGGCTCGTATGATTCGTCTTGACGAGTACTTTGGTGCTAGATGGTAACCAGGGTCAGATGATGGAGCTGGAAGATGACCATAGGAACTCGGTAATTAAACGACACAACCCCATCGAGTTTGGGCTCGTATGATTTGTCAAGACGAGTACTTTGGTGCTAGACGGTAACCAGGGTCTGATGATGGAGTTGGAAGATGGCCATCATCATCATCATCATTTTCCAGCAATGGATAATATTGCTGGAAAAAGCCAAAGTAAGGTTGTGTCGTTTGATTACCATGGTACCAACCAATTGGTACCAATTTATGGTAACCAGGGTCTGATGATGGAGCTGAAAGATGGCCATAGGAACTCGGTAATTAAACGACACAGCACCATCGAGTTTGGGATCGTAAGATTCGTCTTGACGAGTACTTTGGTGCTAGATGGTAACCAGGGAAAATAAGATCGTTCGTTTGTTTATTCCGTTTTTTATGAATGTGAATTCTGTCTTTGATTAGATGGATTAGATGGATGACCCAATGCCAAGGTGAGCACGTGCTGAGGGCTAAATGGTATGAGGGTGTATAAACATGTCATATTGCTAACGTTGCACCTCAGGGTACCTGAGCGAACCCTGTTGTACTGAAGCCCCTACCTTATCCCCCTACAAAAATACTAAAGAATTAAAAACAAAATTAAAAGAAAAAACCGTTTTAAAAACAAGCTTTTATTAATTAAAAAAATAACAAAGTTAAAAATAAATGAATCAGAGCTAATTTTTTTCTATATGAAAGCGTGTTACATTGTGATTGCAAAAGAATAATAATGAAGGTGTAATATGCTAAATGTTCTTTAAAGTTAAAGGTAAAATCGGGTCTCATTTATTTATTTTTAAATTTTTAGTTCTTTTTTTATTAATAAAAGCTTGTTTTTAAAAAGTTTTTATTTTTTTATTGCCTGTTACTTCTTCAAGCTTAAACAGCTGACTCGAGTCTCTTTCATCACTAGCTTAGTCGTTTAAAATAAGACTCGCCTCTTTTTACATGACTTGGCTCTAAAATTAAGACTGTAGCTATTAGTCTTAATTAATATGAAAAGCCTTAAAAGACTGAATGAAATTTTAAGCGTGTCCGTGCGTAGCTGGGACGGGTATAACAAAGTCAAAGTCAAAGTGTTTTTTTTGTTCAATTTATTGTTTATCGATCTACCATTGAACATCCCTATTGAACATCCCTATTGTAGGTATTTATTTTTAGATTTACGTGCCTGGCGTTGAGGGCACGACATCTGATATAAAGTCTGGCGGTTAAAGGGTTAAAAAAAAAATAATAAAATTAAACTGATCGTTTAAATTTTTCGTTAACATGTTTAAAATAGTTATTGTGTATAGTCAAAGAGATGTTAAATTTATTTGTGTATAGTTTATGTTACACAAAGGAGAATTATTTTAAAGTAATATCAAAGAATTTATACCATGCTGAATACATAAAAATATTTAAAATGGCTCTCCTGTAAAATCACAAAAATTGCAGATGCGCCCTTTTACTACCGAGGGTGCGATATTTCGACATAGATACTATCTATTTAGAGTTACAGCCAGAGTTGGGCGTAATCAACTACTTTTTAAATCAGATTAATAATCTGATTGAAAGTAATCATGATTACTTTTAATCAGATTAAAGTAGTCGTGATTACTTTTAATCAAGATTAAACATATAATCTTTAATCTTGATTACAGTAGTCAGTAATCTAAATTACATGATTATTCTTAACTAAGTTTATATGAATTATGGTTTAGGAATTAATGAAGTTTGCCATTAATTATCACAATTTGTAGATATGCATCTAGAAATTGAGTGGTTGGCTTTATTGTACTATAAATTATACCTACTACGTAAGACGCGCGGTAAGGGTGCGGAGGACAGGGTATTGTACGATCACCGGCTAGCCAATCGCCGCGTCCGCATTGTCGATAATCGACAAGTGCACACGCGCCATTTTGTTCAGTGCGCATTAGTCAAACGAATCGAGCGCAAGGAGACGATACGAGACGACGTAATTCTTTTATCGTACGTGATCGTGTATTTTTTTAAGTTTGAAAGTATCGAGTACAAGAAAAATTACCATGCAGCAAATTTTTTGCGTAAAATAATTATCCTAAAAGCACATTGTATGAGACTGATAAAAA
Organism: Eudonia mercurella; assembly: GCA_963082485.1. Taxonomy (NCBI): domain Eukaryota; kingdom Metazoa; phylum Arthropoda; class Insecta; order Lepidoptera; family Crambidae; genus Eudonia; species Eudonia mercurella. Next base: position 5,651,069 of record OY720025.1, on the reverse strand, counting down.
AATAAAGTTCCTTTATTTTTTAACGTTCCGACTGTTGGTTTTATTAATCAATCATAAAAGTAATCAAGATTACGATTACAGATTTATAATCATTAATCACCGATATGATTAAATTTTTGATTAATTTCTGTAATCTGTAATCGTGATTGAAGATTACAAATTGTAGTCGTAATCCTTAATCATTAATCTGATTACTTTTTGCCCATCACTGGTTACAGCCGAAATTAATAACCTATCTCTGGTAAGAGATAGGTTATTAATTTAGTTAGTGATGGTGGCCATCCAAAGATAAGCCACACCCGAATCAAGTATATCCTTCCTTGTAGGAATGAATAGTCGCGCCTTTTTAAAACATATAGAAAAGACTAGGCACGGACGTGACGCTGGGCGTCGCGAGAGATGAGGTTTTTCAATATATCGATACATCGATAAAAAAATAACCAATATAGAAATTCGTATCAAAAGTGAAGTCATGTCTGCAGTTTTGTTATCATCATCATCATCATCATCAGCCATATGGCATAGTTTTGTTATATTTTCTAAAATTTGTGTTATGTCGAATATTAATGTGAAATAATGGCAAATGAAACAAAACAGTGCAACGTCACTTTTCAAATTCTCTCAAGAAGTCCGCCCGAGGACTGCTTTTTGTTTGAAATTCATGCTTCTCGAATTGGGACTTTAAAAAAAGCAGGTTTTCCTTTTTTTAAAGTCGGTTAAAAATTTGACCGATTTATCGATATTTTTTCGCGATATATCGAGATCGATACTTTTAAAAATAGCGATGTATTGATTTTTTTTCTTCATTTTCAGCATTGCAGCAGCTGTGTGTGAAAGCGACGCGCGAGTCCCGCTCGGCACCCGCTCCCCTAGTCCCCTCCCTCGTCCGCTCGCGCCCTTGCCGTCCTTTCTGCACGTTTTACAATAGGGCGCAGACGCAGACGACTATAAGCGTCGTGCCCGCGCCCTTTCTTTTTCTATGTTTTGCGTCGCGACGCTTTTATACATTTTGTATGAAAGGGACGCGGAAGAGATATTTGTCCGCGCCCCGTCTGCGTCTTACGTCTTTTGTGTCTAGCGCCTAAGGCAGGCAGAGATTGAAATCATAATGTCAGCTTATAAAAAATTAAAATACACTTAAAAATTTTGTCTTTATTTAATTAAACCACAATAAAATATAAGTTTTTTTTAATTAAAATATGTTTTAATAATAACCTGATAATGTTGAGAGCTTGAAGCAAAACAATAAATTTTTAATCACAAAAGCTGAAATAATTTACATAAATCACTAGTCCAGCCCATTTCTCCTTTTAGGGAAAAGTTTATCCTCTACTTGCTCGACCTTTTGTGCAACATCAGCCAATTGTTCAGAGGCATTGGAGGCTGCAGTGCCACAGGTCTCAGCTAGTTCTTGTACACCGTGAGATACCTAAAAGTAAATGATAAATGCAAAGTAAAATAAAAACAAAACACCTAGATACAACACACAATAAAAGGAAAGTGGAACTATTTTATTCAGTCTATTTAAAGGCAAAAATGTACAGCTATAAACCACCAATATATTATTAAAAATTGGAAAAGGCAAAAGCAAAAGCCTTCTCGATGGATGGAAACACACACACACGGAAAACGGGCCATCAATTACCCCGCGGCCCAGTGCAGATCGGTGGTTCTGTCTGCTAGACTGCTAATGCGGCTAATATTATTAAAAATTGTAGAAGGAAAAACGATTGTCAACCACAGCTTAATGGAAGATTGCTGGTGCCTGTGAGACAGAATCAGGCATCGGACAAACAAACGAAATTTACATAAATTAATTACTTTACTATATTGTTCCAATTAAATCTTTAATCTCATCCAGCTTTATATTTTTTCTGTCTAAAGTATATAAATTAAATTTCATACAGCATCAGCTTCCGCCTTCGCTGCAGCAGCAGCAGCCTGCATTCGATCCACAGTTTCTTGCATTTGAGGCACTTGCTGGATTGCCTCAGATTCTAACACTGGTTCAGCCTGTAAACACAATACATATACACATAAGGGTCAGAGTGTCGCCTTGAGGGCAAGTTGGAGTATAGCCTTCAGGGCGCTATAGGAGATTAAGAAATTCAATTAAAAAAAAATATTTTATACTTTTTGGACTTTTTGATCAAAAATATTGACCTCCCACAACCCCTCCTTTTTTAATTTTAATGAATAGAGGTCATTAATAGGAGCAATTTGGGTCATATAACTTTTTCGTTAACTTCATATTTAACGAGATAAATGCTATTAAAATTAGAAAGAAAGAAAGAAAGAAAAAACATTTATTGACTCTCACAAAAAACAAAAATAACTAAAAAAATAACAAATAAAAAAACATAATATTGTGAGGAGCCAATCAGGACCCTACCTCAGCATATGCCGCTACGGTGTGAGAAAGTCACTCACATCGCAACGGCGCTGGTATTCTGGCAGGGCCTGTGCGAGGACGTTTAAAATTAAGGAAGGAATATATGTATATATATGTGGATATAATTATGTATACTTATATAATAAATAAACCAAGTTAAGAAAAAGTTAATTATTTATTTCTTAAAAATAATCAATTAAATTTACCTGTTTGCAATGGTGCATGCATTGGCAATGATGCCTCAAAACTGGTTCAGCCGCAGCTACTTCCCTTAAGTGCATTTCATTTTGTTGAATCTAGAAACAGAAAACAAAACTTTATACAGGCTTACCCAAAATGTGGTAAAGCAGCAAACTTGAAAAAATTATAAATCACACATTTTCTACAAAGTTTGGATCTGTGTAGTTGTTTAATTCAGATGCTCTCTGCATCGCTTCAGGAAGCTTCTCGTAGCCTGCGGCAGCAGTATTAATAGCATTTGAAGTGTTCAACAGATTCGAAGTCACAGTATCGCCTTGTTGTGCTTCAACTTGGCCATTAGAAGCTAAACCTAATTTGGCTTCTAGTTGCTCTATTCGGTTCTGCAATACAGATATTGGATCCATTATGATGAAACAATATCACTGTTAAAAAAATAAATAAAATTATTATTTGTGTTTCATGAAAAATTTACTAAAACGTCAATTGAAAATAAGCGACTGTCGCTGAAATCGAATTCTAAAACATTTATAATTTTCTAATTTCTTTTGTCGGTTGTCATTGTCAGTATGACACAATCACATACAAAGGGTTGCCAGATATAAATTTCCAAATTTCGCCAGTTTAAATATTATTTTTCGCCAAAATGATACTTTTTCAAGAAAAACCGCCAACCTTGAATCTTGAATCTAGCAGGAATAACAAACAAATAGATATTTTTCCCTTGGTCATAAAGTTCTTCAATAAAGAAAATTTATATTGTATTTTTATCGTTTTTTCTTTTCCCCAATTTGATTTTTTTGAAAAGGTAGGCACTAGATTTTTACAAACAATTCCAAAAAAAATAAACTCAATTTATTCTTTATTATTTATTCTATGAGTATGAAACTATCTAAAATTTCAGTTGCTTCGTCTTCATTTAACTTTGTTAAGTATACATTTTCAGAAATGAATTTTTTTAAGATTTTTTTAACATCTTAAAAAACAAAAAATGATGAATAATAGAGTGAGTCAGGCAGTGTACGTTAAGCACATGGTCTAATTCACGTTTGTTGTTGTGCTCTCTTTTAGTGCGTAATTACTGCAAACATAAAATAATTAGTGCCTTCTTAGTTTAAGAAATAAAGACCTTTTTTGTGTGTACGCTGGCATCACGATCAAGCTGGCGTACACGTGATCGTTTTCGAAAACTACTTATATTACAGCAACGATTTTAACACACACATTTAGTGCCTAATTAGAGCCCCCGCTATGCAAAATTTCATAAGGATTGCTCTTAAAGGAACGCAGATATTGAACAAGACTTGTAAATGACATTTCGAGCTGGCGTCTATACAGCGTACCCATATTAGTGCTTAGAGAAAGTGAACTTCTCTTTTTATGTTGTTTTAGTGCGTGAAATTCTGACTATAGATGCGAAGCCGGTTATTAACGATTTTAACCAAGCGGTTAAAAATGCATTTTTCGTTTTAAAGGTTAATTTACCGCATATTTTTATGCTTGTTACGGTTAAATATCACCGCTAGATGCCGCTAGTGGCTTGAAATGCCTATCGCGAGTTGCGCTGTTCCCAAACACTACCACTACTACGCGGCATGTTTAGTTCGCCAAAGAGCTCCGCACTACAACAAACAAACGTACTTACCTACGCTTCTGTTCAACTCACACTTCGTGTCATTTACGCGCCAACGATATGTTTACTTTGCGTGCGTTTTAGAATAATGCACTGCGCTCGCGCTCGCTCGCCGCGCGCGACGCTACCCGCTCGCTCCCCAAACGACGACGTTACCACTTTATTCAATCGAAACGACAACGTCTCGTTTGTTCAAATTATGTACATAGGTAGGGATGTTTGATAAGTACCTAGTTTATATATTTTAGTTACGTAAATTATTTACGTTTACTTTAAATTACATTTAAAGCTGGATTATGGTTTATGTATATTTGTAGCTTTAAATATGATTTATAAAATCTAAAATGGAATCTTTATCCTTCGGATATCGACTTTTCACTTCACCTAGGAGTTGACTAGACAATAAAAATACAGATTATTTCCCTCCGGCCATATTGGCAACTGATATTCACAACCAGTTGCCAAAGAAGAACTAACATTCTTGCTACTCCACCAGTTGCCAAAGACGATAGATTTTTCTTTTCTCGCAACTAGTTGCTTACTAAGAATTAGTTAATAAGTATGGTTATGTTAGAGGAATTTTCTATTTATACTAGAAGTATAGACAAGTTCAAAAGTGTTTTCTCTACCTTTAAAGTTGTTTTTGAAATACTGCATTAAAATCGAAAACTAATCTAGCAGGAGATAAGATCGTTAATTATCGTAGTTTGTGCTCGATCTGCGATTGCTAAAGTCAACCTTTATATTTGTCAACAATTACCGGTAATAAATAATAATTTTCAATAAATTACGTGAGGAAATGGATGGAACAACAAGAAAAATAATGACATTTTATAGCTCCGATAAGTAGGTACCATAAATAGTCGACGAACTAGGGATAAACTTGATTTAGTAATAACGTTTTCGTCAGTCCCAAGTAGAGTTGTAAATAAAACGTTTTAAACCAAAATCAGTGGTTTAAAACAAGTTTTAAATTGGTTTAAAGCGGTTTTAAACCACGACCACGTGGGCCGTACGTTGATTAAATATTACTTTAAAAATTAAGTTAAAAGGTCATATATCACATACATACATATATACTACTTTTTTAGAATTAGACAGACTGAAAACCACCTTGTAATAATGCGTAATTGTAAATGAACCATCAGAGGAAGATTATGAAAATGAAGAATCTGAAAACAATACTGAATTTATGGAGGAATGTGATCCTCTTTTATTGCCTTAAATTGTTTAAATCTACTTGAACTTGATAATTCAACTCAAACAGTAGTTAAAGAGTCAGCTATTTTAGATAATTAATATTTACCAAAAGAAGATAGTAGTTATTCGATTAGAAATTTCACTTACTTAAATCAAAAGTTTTAATACAAGGTTGATCTGGTTAACTTATAACTAAACATTAGGTTAGTAAGTGAAAGAACTTTATGTAACATTTCCGTGATTTTATTTAACTATTGAAATAATAAAAATAATATAAAAATATCTATAAATAATGCTATTATAGGTGCTAGTCGATTTTATGCATCTATACTAATATTATAAAGAGGAAAGCTTTGTATTTTTGTATGTATGTATGTATGTATGTTTGCAACGAATAAACTCAAAAACTACTAGACCGATTTAAAAAATCATTTCACCATTAAAATGCTACATTAGCGCTGAGTACCATAGGCTGTAATAAAAAAAAAATGGTACAAAGTCGCCGGGTCAGCTAGTGTTGTAATAAAGGTTGATTATAAAACAATTATTATTTTTTCATTTTACTTGACCGGGATATATCCTAAAGAAGGGAGTAGGTGTGGTCTAGATCATTTTGTGTTCAAGTCTCAGTGAATTCTAATAGAAAAAGTATTTTAAACCGATATTAAACCGCACTTAGCGGTTTAAAACGTTTGACACAAAAAAACGGTTTAAAACCAAATGGTTTGAAACGTTTTAAATTATTTTTGCAACTCTAGTCCTAAGTTCAAAGCTAGATCTACACATAGTACAATCTTTTGTTCACATTTTGTAATAAGACGGAATAGTTACATTACAATTTAAGGTCACTTCTTAGGAATCCAAGATAACAGTTGAGAAAATAAAAGTAATTCCATGAACTAATAATGAAATCATGACATAAAATTGATAATATGATGTACAAGACTATTTATGTTGTAAACTTACATAATAAATTAAAGGCTGGCGGCACACAAATCACAAAACGAGAAATATTAATAAAGAAGCAAGCGACCAATTAAGATAAAACATCTTAAAGTATAATACTCCGGAAAAACATTATACCTAGGGCGTTCGGCGGTTTAACTCTAGTTTTTTTTCATTAACTTGTGGCTTCGTGCAGTTAGCCCCTTTAGCCAGTGTCAAAGTGTTTTTTTTTAAATAAGTTATTTATATTTTACTACAATATTTTGTTTGTTTGTTAATGGGTGGATTCGCGTTTTGGATTTTTTCTGATTTATTTTGAAGCCTTTTTGTAAATTAATCTGAAATGCGTGCAAAGTTTCAAAAATCGAAAGAAGTACTATTAAGTAAGATCTGCTTAACAAAGGCACTCTTTTTTAATCAAGAATTTAGATAATATTTGATCTCAAAAAATAATAAGAGAAATGGTAATGACGTTAGGCTAATGGCAATGATTTTTTGAGGATGGTAATGATTTGGAATGCTTGGTAATGACGAGCTTTTACGGCAAGAATAATAATTAAGTACCTGATACCTATTTTAGAAGACATACCTATGTATTTTTTTCATATATAAGTAGTTGCTAACTTGTAAATAAATCACTTACTTATAAATTTGTAAAGTTAAATAACACAAAAATTAAAATTCAACAAATCTCGTAACAAACACAATATCGGTCTTTAATTTAACTATGCTATCATGGCTCAATCCAACTCGCCGAAATTAATCTACTCATATGGCACGTATTAAGTTGTTAAGTAGGTAACTAAATTTTAACTTAACTTTAAGTGATTAATTGCATGTAAACACAGAATTTAGTAGCAAGTTGCAAGTTAAAATTTAGCTAACAACTAAACAAGATATTTAAAAATTTGTCTATTTTTCGGTTAAGTTGGTGGGCGGGGCTTGTCACTTGACACGTTTGGACTGGCACAATATTAGTTAAATGCAGAAGTGTAGTGAGCGACGCGCTCGGGTTAAATTTTATTGTTCGTATTAAATTGAGTTCCGGATCCTAGGCCCCCTGTCGGTTATGCCTTCGCGGGCGTCTCCGACAGGTTCCGGACATGGGTTGGACTCGTGGTGGCATGTGGTTAGCTGTAGAAGTGGGAATGTTCGTCTGCCTGGTTGATGTGGCCAGGCTTCCATTTCGTGCACAGCGAGCGGGTCCAAGTAGCGGTCTCGAGGGGCCCGATGCGAAAGGACTTGCGGGGCACGTGAGTTGCCCATAGTTGGTTGTCATGCTCGATGGTTTTCACTGAGCAGAACTCCAACATCTCCGGCACTAGTCTGGATAACTAGTAGAGGTGCCCGCTAGATGCAATACCTCCGGTTGAGCCAACCGCGTAGGATGTTGAAATTGGCAAGGTGCCTGGATGGGTACTGAGAAGTGAGTGGGCTTACAACTCCGCCACCAAAGAGGATATTTGGTAGTCAACTCAGAGTTGACGACCCGAGCAGTGGAATTTGCGAGTTGTGCTCTTAGTGCAACGAGAAGTGAGCGAGCTTACAGCTCCGGTAACCTATCTGGATAATAGGTAGTGGACTATACGTGTCCACGGGGCGACTAGCTTGAGACACTAGTCTTAAAAGTACCGGATGAAGAATGCGCTTCGGTGCGTCCTGATCTGGCGTTATGACCTGACGTAGATGGTCCCTTGTGCTTGCACAAGGATGTCTGACACCTACTTTGTAACCTAACGGTTGGTAGGGGGTGTCAGTATAAACTTTAAAGTAGTGTTAAGTGGGTTGTTCGTATTAAATTATTGATTATTGTATTAAACATATTTACTCGATTTAGAAACTCTACAAAAATGAGATAGACTGCGAAAACTATTGCCAGTATTGAGAAAATATATAGTAATATGTAATTTTAATTTTGCATCTAATGCACATCGCATTACAGTATCTTTTTTCTGTATTTCGTTTTCCACTTTAGATAACAAGTAAATAAAAGAGTCTTCTGCCATGCGTGACGCATTAAAATATACTTGTTATTAAATCTTCATTCGCTAGCTCCTCGAACAAAGTGGCACTTGATCCTTGGCCATACTGATCTCTTCTATTTATTCAATTTCTCACCTAGTTTTTTGGGTATGGTTATTTCCCTAATTATTTCATCTTTGACTTTATAACAAATTTAGCACAGAATTTACGACTTCATTACGTGGTTGATCGTCCATCTTGAGTGAACTAAGCAAACTAATTACTTAAATACGTATGGACATTATTTAAATATAAGCCACATAAAATTAAGTTTAAATTTAGTTACCTACTTAACAACTTAAAACGTGTAAATCAGCCATTACTCTGTAAGCCCTATTCAATGTCGACAACTACGTCATCAACATCCGATCTAAATATTTTTACAAATATTGAAAGATCAGTTAAGAATTAGGCAAGCTATATTTATGATTACATATACATATAATTTTACGCAAATAGTGTGGTAGTGCACCTGACCCGGCATGTCATGGGGTGCGAATTCCCTTCGTGGAAATTTTTTCAGCACTGTCTTTTTTCACATATCTAATAGTTTCAATAGTAAGTAGGTGGAGCTCGATGGCGCAGTGGTTAACGCGCCCGGTCTGCGAGTGCTGAGGTTAAGCAACATTCGCAAAGGCCGGTCATCGGATGGGTGACAAAAAATTATTATCTCGAGCTTCTCCGTGCTTCGTAGGGCACGTTAAGCCGTTGGTCCCGGCTGCATTAGCAGTCGTTAACAACCACCAATCCGCACTGGGCCCGCGTGGTGGTTTATGGCCCGTTCTCCCTATCCATCCATAGGGAAGGCTCGTGCCCCAGCAGTGGGGACGTAAATGAGCTGATGATGATTAGTTTCAATATGTAGTACTATGTAATATTGAAGTTTCATTTTTGAAAACGGCAACTACCTGAAATAAAATATTATTTTGTATGATGTATTTTTAAAGTTAAAATATGTTTAGAGTATGTATGCATAAACCCACGACCATTATTCCCCAAAAGGTGGTTAGAGATCATCATATCCTATCCAAGCCATGGTTTGGATCAATGTCCACTTTTAGCAAATAGAGCGACCTTGTTGTTAATTATGCAAAGGAAGTGTCAGGATGCTGGCCAATCACCTTTTTTGATGCACTGGCGCATAATCTCGATTCACCACTTACGAATGCTGACAAGAAAAGCTGGCTATTATAATACTATAATCCAGACAAGAACGGATAATTTAATATTTTTAGCAAATTAAAATAAAGATAACGCACAAAAAAACCCATTCAACTTCCAGCTGGTATTTCGGTTATTTTAAAGCATGAAAGCAAACAACGTTTTAAGTAAAATAGAACAAATTGCTACTAATAAGAAATTTTGAAACTTTGAATTCATCATTCCCATTAACATAACGTCATTACCATCAACACAAATCAAACGGTAATGATGATGATGGTAATGACAAACGTAGTGTTTTTTTTGAACAAATCGTGAATTCTTAGCGCTACTATTTTGTGACCGCCTTTTTGAGAATTTGTCCTGGGAGTCACAATAAGTTCTAATGCTAACAATTATACTTAATTTATAATTACCTAGAAAACGTATTTACCGGTAATGATGGAAATACGTGACAATCATTTCCTAGACATATGATTTGTAACAAAAAAAGTATTTAAAGAGCACTCACCGTGACGTGCGCTGTGGTACATTTCGTGCAAGCGACTGAGGAGAGTGGTGTGCACGGGGACAGTAAGATACATCACGTAGATCTTTCAAGAAAGTAAATTTGACGTTAGCGCGATGGTAATGACGAATTTCTGTTACAAACTTTTGAAATTTCGTTTTGACTATTATGCTGTTCTGAATTATAAACGCTATTTTTTATGTTGTTTACGGTAAAATACAGATTACTACACGTTTGAAAAAATCGGGTTTGGCGATCATAATTATTGAAATATATATTTTGAAAGTTTTGTGCACATATATTTTCTTTAGATGGTAATGATGTTTTACTCAGTTTTAATTAAATTAGAAAATGAGTTTTTAGAACACAAGGTTCGTAACTGTGTCACCTTACGTTAAATTATGTTTAAAACCTCGCTTAAACAAAAAAAGTAACTGAAAAATGAGATAGAATTTCTAATCAACTAGAAATAGTTTTTTTCCATGTTTCGCGAAATGACCCTAATAGTGTTAATGAGTGATGGTGTAAATAATAAATAATGATTTAACTCGCACTCATGCACGTATTCGAACACTTAACTGTTAATAATCCTACATACACATACACATTCATTCATATTCATTCTGCTCAATTCAACAATATTGGAATTAAAAACTTTATAGACTTTAGCGCTAGAGTGATATCACAGTATAATAACCAGCAGACTTAAGAGTAGTATTCAAAAGAAGTGTGAGAACTGCTAATCGGCTAAACCAATAACTTACTTTATAAAAAGTTACGATATCTCTGTATGTAATATGATATGTCACTAATAATATTAGTTTTGTGTGCGACTGTATGACCACTCATTTGTTCCTAGAACTTTACATATTTTTTTACATAGTTCCTCTGCGAATTCACATATTATAACTATTTCTACTGACAGAGTCAAAATTTCACGCACTAAAACAACATATGACAATCATGAAAAGAGAAGTTCGCTTTCTGTAAGCACTAATATGGATATGCTGTATAGACGCCAGTTCGAAATGTCATTCACAAGTCTTGTTCAATATCTCCGTTCCTTTATCAGCACTCCTCATGAAATTTTGCATAGCGGGGGCACTAATTATGCACTAAATGTGTGTGTAAATTTCGTTGCTAAAATATAAGTAGTTTTCGAGAACAATCACGTATACGCCAGCTACTAAAAAAGGTCTTTATTTCTTAATCTAAGGAGGCACTAATTATTTTATGTTTGCAGTAATTACGCACTAATTACGCACTAAAAGAGGGCATAACAACAAACGTGAATTAAACCATGTGTACGTCGGCTTAACGGACACGTCAGGCACGAGCACGACTAGCACGAGTCAATGACTTTTTTTTTGGCTTTGGAATTCGCTTGTTCAATTTATTTTCGCTAACTATTTCGCCAAGGAATTTATTTCGCCAAAATCTCGCCAGGACCAAAAATACCCCAATCTGGCATCGCTGGAATCAAATGACGTTAGCAGCGAAATCAGGGGACCAGATTTAATCTAAACTCCTCCATTCAAATAATTAATAATAATTATTGTTCTTAATCCTATTATTTGTTGAAGGTGTTAGCCACCTAAAGGTATATGAAGTAATAATTCAGAGCATACAAAGCCAGTTTTACATCATTGTTTTATCATACAAAATCCCGTCTGTATGGCCTAGAACCCAATGCGTGTTTATTAAAATAATAAAACAAAAAAAGAAACTGTCATGTCTGTCTGTATTGTAGGCTAGGTATGAATTTTGTTGTGAAAAGAAGTGACTCATTTAAATTAATATAATTAAATTATAATTATGGATGAAGAACTAGGAGGTTTCACAATTGAAGAGTTGACACTCCCACCTGTTAAATATGAATGTTAGTAATGAAACTGAATAAATACTTTAATTTGATTTTGAACGGCACCAGTTTGATTATTTCCTAATAAAAACAACAAATAACAAAATTTCTATGTATTTCCAGATCTTGATCATACGGCAGATGTTCAGTAAGTATACCTATGAAATTTAGGGCTTAAAGGTACTTCATGAACCACTGAACTGGGCTACTGTGATTTTAAGGGAAAAAGATTTGTGTGAGAATATGCTGCTGTTTTTTTCTACAAAGCTACAAAAAATAAAAATAGTGATAATTTTTATAGAATGGTCAAGACTCTAAGTCATTTGGGCAAGTCTACACTTTTTAACAGCAACTATTATAATAATAATTGTTACTTAACCTCAAAATTCATGAATCAACTATGAATATCTTAGAATCTTTGCATCTCTACAAGTGGTACAGTGCTCGAAAAAAAGGTATAGTAGGACACCTGCTCCAAATTGTTGGTTCATAAAGTACAATTTTACATGAGCTATTTAATTTAGAAGTATTCCTTTGAATACCTCATAAAGTAGTAGATCTATGTGGCTCACATTTGAGTAAATTTTTTTATGTTTTATTGTCTAGCTAAGAAAGTTTTAAAAAGTCATAGATAAGGTTTAAAACTCTTAAAAGTTATGTTTTTTTTTTCAGATTACATGCTTGGGGTGACAGTCTTAAGGAGACTTTTGAACAATGCGGAATGGCAATGTATGGCTACATGACTGAGTTGAATTATGTACAGATTAAAGAAGTTCATTCTATCGAAGCCAATGCTGATGACATGATGGGACTGTTGTATCACTTTCTCGATGAGTTACTTTTTCTGTTCTCTGTAGAGCCATTTTTAATTTGCAAAAAGTTGGTTATAACAGAGTTCAATACAGAAGAGTTTCGAATTGTGTGTAAGTGCTATGGTGAAGAGTTTCAGATTGGAAAGCATCCTCAAGGGACTGAAGTGAAAGCTATCACATATTCAGCAATGCAAATCATAGATGAACCTAAGGATAATAATTTTGAAGTTTTTGTGATAATTGACATATGAAAATATTGTTAGTTCAATTTTTGTCTTTAAATCTATGAGATCAATATTGTTAATACAAATATACTTGTAATATATTTTTATTTAAAGTATCTTTTAATACCCCCACATTATAAAAACAAAATATTTATTGTATTGATATTTAAAGGTTTTTATACATGGTAGGCAAACAAATATTAATTTAGATATCATTAGTTTTAAGGATCTAAATCATTTAGACATTCTTTTTGAATAGCTTCTTTATGTACATGACGGCGCAGCGCGGGGCGCCATCTGATTAAAATTGCAACTCTAAGGCTGTATGACAAGAATTCATTCGGAATAGAGGGGCAACACTAGCCCTCTAGCGAAGCGTTGGATCGATGGCAGCGGGGCGGCCATATTGAAAGGAAACTTTTCAATACGACGGCCGTCTGTGCACCACGTTTGCAACGAATCGCTAAATTCCGATGCAATCCTTATTGATTATTATCTAATTATTATAGCAATAGTTACATAAAATGGTTATCTAATAATTTGAGAAGATATTTTAAGTTACTTCTTATTTAAATCCGTTTAAAGGCTTCACTGTGCTTACATCAGAAGTGGGATGTAACCTTTGCTCTAAGGATGTAATCGACGCGAACAACTAAAAGAAAACGATGCCAAGTTTTATCGTAAATGACAACGGATGTTGGAACAGCAAAATCAGAATTGGATGGCGTTACTTGAAGTTCAGAAAGCACATGAGGAGATTCATTACCGGAGTTTATACGCGTGCGTAGCTACAGTCGACGTATGGATTGCTACATTCTCCATGTGAGTGTATAGCCGAGAAAAATGTACAAAGTGCACTGCATTAGTGATTGCTCGGTGAAGCCTTGCTTAAAAGCTTTTTAAAGGACAAAAACAAAACGGCTACTTGTGTGGGAAACTGGGACATCGCAGCACCGATTGCCTCTCCAAGGATAATAAAAGGTCATGTAATCGTTCCATTATTTTTAGTGCTAATTATTTTGTCAAACATCGACCAAACGCGCCTGGTGTTATGTTTCAGATTTAGAGGCACGGATCCTTTTGCAAATATGTGCCCACGCGCTCATACCATCACTGCGGGGCGCGGGGAAGGGCGCTACTAGCAACTGTGGTGCAACCGGCAGCAGCGACACCGACACCGGCAGCATGGCGAGCAACGTGAACCAGCGTCATCGGGTAAACAGACCTGTGCTGCATCGGCAACCCTGCTGGACGCTGAATGTTTCTGGTGATGTTTTCATGATTCATTATGATTATTTTATAATGCTTAGAAATTTCTATGATAAAAAAAAAAGTCAAATAGCCAGAGGAAAACGTTTACTTACTGAAGTGACATTGAGAGTTACTGGACAATCTAATGTTATTAGTACTGTACTGTTGGTTATTACAGCTGGACAAGTTTATTACAGGTGATTGTCTTGGTTAAAAATAGTGAACAAAACAAAACCAAGTTAGATAATAAATTTAGAGACTCGTTTTTTTATAACTGCGGCATTAGAAGTAGACTCACTAGAACTTACGTTTAGTACCCCATAGACATGAGGGTTTATTAGAGAGAGCCAGTAGTTTATTAAATGATGAGCTGTGTACGGGTACCTGATGGAGGTAGCTCATGATTATGATACGTTGAAAGCATTAAATTCTAAGCGAACATACAAATACACACACTATAGATTAACAGGGATGCCAGAAGGTCATGTACCAGTCGAAGTTGAGGTGGAGGTACATTGTGACCCGATTGATAATGAGTAAAGTTGTTGTGTGAACTCGAGTTAGTGCTCTAATGGCCGTAACGATTGTCGACCATACCAGTAGCTATTACATAGTCGTAGCCCGGTAGAAATCGGTGTCTATTGAGGAAACTCAAGTAGTCCGTGGGTGCGCGGTGCGTGTTTAGCTCTGGCGGAGGTCGTGGTCTATCAGGACAGTAGTGTGTAGTCAGAGGGTGATGCAGACGTGAGCATGGTTCCACTGAGATGGACACGCGTAAGCGACTGGGATCGCTGTTCGGCTGTGAGAGCCGTGGCATTGGAGGGGTAACTCGAGGTGATTTTAAAGCTTACATAGCTTGTAAATAGTGACTTTTGATTTGTGCAACGAATAGTTAATGGCCCTGGTTACCTGGTTATCTAGTTTGGATTCGGATTGTCTAGTTACTTTTCTTTTGTTATGTTACATTTGATTTGTTATCTTTCTAAATCGAAAAGGTTTAGTTTTCAGTTTTAAATAAGTTAGAGTCTTATGTAGAGTCTTATGTAGAGTCTTATGTAGAGTCTTATGTAGAGACTTATGTAGAGACTTATGTAGAGACTTATGTAGAGACTTATGTAGAGACTTATGTAGAGACTTATGTAGAGACTTATGTAGAGCTTTATGTAGGGCCTACTGTGAGGCTTACTGCAGAGTCTACTGTAGAGCCTATTATAGTGCCTACTGTGGAGCTAAATGTAAGAGTCAATTGTTGTTTGGTCAGGATAGACCGAACGGGAAATACTGTGCTTGGTTATCTTTTTTTTACAGAGAAAAACACGAGGATCTGTTCCATGGCATACGATCCATATTGATTTTACTGGAAAACTCAGTGGAAAGAGCGATAGGAAAGAATATTGTTCGGTTATTATTGATGCGTTTACGAAATACGTTTTATTGGAACATACATCATCCGTAGACGCAGCTAGCGCCGTCGGAGCTTTAAAAAGGGCAGTTTGTCTTTTTGGGGCGCCAAAGCGTATCATCGCTGACCAGGGCCAATGCTATATCAGTACAGTATTTTAAAAACTTTTGTGCTGAATATAAAATCGATCTACATTTTATAGCGACAGGTTCAAGTAGAGCAAACGGACAAGTTGAGCGTGTCATGCGTACTTTGAAAAGTTTGCTCACAATTGTCGAAAATGATCCTAATAAAACGTGGCGTGACGAGTTAAGCAACATTCAGTTAGCTCTTAACAGCACTAAATCTTCAGTCACTAAGTACTCACCGACAGAACTCATGTTTGGAATTCATGCACAATCTTTAGGTATGACAAAAATTTCCCCACCGAGTTCTGCAGCAGAAGAAAGTAGGTTAGACCTCGTATCAATACGAGAAAACGCATCATCCAATATTGAGAAGGCGTCTGCAGCCGATGCAGAACGTTTTAATCAAGGTCGCACTACTATTAAGCCACTTTCGGTTGGTGATTTCGTATTTATCAAAAACAGTGAACGCAATCAAACTAAGTTAGAAAGAAAGTTTAGAGGTCCATTTGTTATAACTTGCGTGTTAGAAAATGACCGCTATGAGTTAGCGAGTGTTAGTGGTTCACATCGCACTTATAAATACGCACATGAGAACTTGCGCTTAGTACCACAGGGGTATAGTGGGTTACTTGAAATAGCGGATAGTTTAATGAATGACGAGGAGACCGTGACGGCGCCGGAAGGTTCTGAGAGTACACGATCGAATACAGATCCCTATGACTGGGTGTCCCAAATTAGTCTAGACAATGTGATCTCAGAGTCAGATACCATAAGAGCCGACTCTGATACTCTCACTGCCGGGTCAGATACCCTAAGTGTATACTCTGATCCTGATACGTTGGAGGTACAGCACGAAGTAGAGATTTACGCTGAGCCGGATAGTTCATAACTAGAGGATACGTGTTATTCTATACCTCTGATTTCCATGGTATTGAGACTGTCTTCTGGGTAAAGTCGGTATGTATGATCGTGGAAAGCATAGTTATGTGATTTTAAAATATTATGATTATGATGTGCTGTGTCTGGCTGAGGAGACAGTGTCGTCCGGTCCAAACGTGGTCGAAAGGATGCACTTGTCTGGTCCCAATATATACGCGTCGTTGTGTGACTCGCTGTTGAGACATTGTCGTCCGGTTCATGCCTGCTTGGCTGATCGTATGGACACATGTCTGTTCCGAGTCTAGGTTACCGAAAAGTACCGTCCGGGCCAATGGAGTCGAATGGACGTATGTTTTTGCTGAAAATTATGTTCCCGAAAGATGTCGTCCGGTTCATACAATTGTACGATCGAATGGACACATGCTTTCGCTGGTCTGCTTAAATAATGATAGCGGACGTCAGGCTGGACGAGCTGTACGATTGAAGAATGTTCTCTGTTTCAGAACAACAATAATATGCGCCCGAGGACGGGCGATTGTCAGTCCGGCCGTGACGGCGCAGCGCGGGGCGCCATCTGATTAAAATTGCAACTCTAAGGCTGTATGACAAGAATTCATTCGGAATAGAGGGGCAACACTAGCCCTCTAGCGAAGCGTTGGATCGATGGCAGCGGGGCGGCCATATTGAAAGGAAACTTTTCAATACGACGGCCGTCTGTGCACCACGTTTGCAACGAATCGCTAAATTCCGATGCAATCCTTATTGATTATTATCTAATTATTATAGCAATAGTTACATAAAATGGTTATCTAATAATTTGAGAAGATATTTTAAGTTACTTCTTATTTAAATCCGTTTAAAGGCTTCACTGTGCTTACATACAAAATAAATGTTGCAATTGTTTACATTGATGTGTCAACAGCTTTACTTTAAAAACAGTACCTAATGAAAATGCTTAAATTTTTTTTCAAGTCTTTTTTTAATTTAAGTTTTCTATAAATGTTGCAATTGTTTACATTGATGTGTGTAACAATGGTGCAGAGGCCTGCAAATCAACTTATCCAAAATTGTAAATTTTTTTCAATAAATGTTCATGTTTGTTATGTTCATACTTAAAGTTCAGTCTATTGAGGAAATTTGATAGTTTGTGAAAGTTTGATGTGGAGTGTGCATGTGTATAAAGCTACATTGTTAATCTGCAAATAACAGATTTTTCCTAATAATAATGCATGCACTTGGAGAGGCCTATGTCCAGCAGTGGACGTGTAGGCTGATGATGATGATGATGGTGATGATAATGAAATAAAAATTTCATTTAGTCTGACCATAGATAGCAGCCTCCCACCAGGGAACCATTGTCTACCAGGGAATGAGTGTGCGAACTGAAGTTAATAAAACTTTTTAAAGTTGCTATTGAGTATCCGATATTTCGACCCAGTTGCATGAGCAATGATCACGGATGTTAGGGCATATCAATCACGTACGTTTAACTGAGTATGTCAATAGCAAAAAAAAACATGGTAAAACTCCAATAGTAAAAAACTAGTAAATAATTTCTAATTATTTAGATTTTAAAAACAAGGAAATGGAAATTGTTGCGTTCCGTTCCACGTGTAAAAGTATTTTTTATAGACAGCGACATTTTTATAAAATAAAGCTATGTAAGCACCGCACGCACCTGAGTCAAAATAATAAATTATAATTACAAAAATATGTTAGTGATAATCATGGTGGTCCTCCAATTACAAACAATTCGGTTGACCTGCTTCGATACGTCTTGTACGCTTTGGCCGTTATGCCAACGTACACAGTAAACATTTTTATATTGATGTTATTTATAATTACCCTTTAATTGCTTTATATTGATGGGCGTAACGAATAAAAAACGTGAAATACACCATGTACGCTACCATGTCTATTATACACCAAGTGCATGGCCTCTATATCTGCTGCGTCTGTGAATGCGTACGTCTACACAATTATACAACACACACAACTTAATTTCACAAAATTGAGTTCTTTACAAAAGCACTTACATATATTCGTAGTATTTTTAAAATTTGTATGTATAAAAAATAAAAGCTTTCTGAAATATGGCTTAGGGTTGCGGCTGCGTTCTGACTTCTGTGCGCGGCTGTTCAGCTGTAGCTATAAAGTTTTTTTATTTTTAGTCTGTGACAGTGCCAGGCGGAAAGCGGAAGTTGTAAGTCCAAATCGATAAGAATCATAAACAATATTCTCTACGCATCAAAGAAGAGCGACACCATTGTCTATGAGCTTCAAAAACGTCCTCAGTTTTCGCGGTTACTAATGCTTCCGTTTCCCGTTAAACAAAATATTAAACATTAACAAGCTGCAGCTACGTAATTTTTCAAAAAGAATGTTACCAAAGTAAGATAAAAATATTATAGCTTTCTATAGAAAACTGCAGCGAGTCAGACGCATTAATTTCGAGAGTTCGATATATTTTGACCAAGTTAAAATCTTTCAGACTACCGATAGAAAATCGTAAATAACTTTCTACTTAGTTACTTCCTTGTTTCCTTCGTATGGTTCTTCTAATTTTAATTCACTCCATATATTTAATTCATTGTGTTCATTATAATTTTCCTTTAATAACATGCACTGTTTTGCACACATCCAGAAAACGGATTTTCTGAATAAATTAATAACGAATTTCGGGTTCATTTTAATAATTATTATATATTTTTTGGTAAGTAATTAATATGATTTATAAACTTTAGGCTTTCTAACTACACCAAACTATTATTGAACTATTCTTATTTACCGAAAGTTAATATTTTGGATCTTTTAATTTCTACCACACCTTTCTATTACACGTTGTATATTCGAGTTCGGAATCAAAAAGTATTTCCGATAAGTACCTGTTACCAGGCTTAAAATGAACTCCCCAGTCCTTTACCTTACCAAGGTACTATACCTACCTACTGTCCTACATTTTGGGTTAGTAAATTTAGGAAAAAATATTTTATTACTTACTTATTTATCTAATTCAATTTAAGTAGGTAAGTAATGTTAAGATTTTGAAAAAAATTGTTTCAGACCTGGGTTTGTTAATAATTACCAAGAGTTAGCTGAAAAACAAAGTGATAATTTTACAATAAAAACTTTAAAACAATGACTTTTATAATATTTATAAAACAGGATTAAGACTGAAAAATTCTAAAACTATTGAATTTTTCAAATTCTTTAAAAGCAAGTATTTGATCGCGATATCATCTTTATTGTTAGTGCAAAAGAGTAAAAGTCATAGTTACTTTTAATATAATTTAATTGCTGTGCCCAGGGTTTTTAATTTACTTATTATAAGTTTACTTACATAAGTACCATTGTAGAATGCAATAAATAATAATGGAGTATGGAGTATTGAACTGCAGTTCGCAACGTCTTACGAATGCGGCGGTATTTTAGACAGAGCTATTAAAGAAATCAAATAGTTAATTGTAATTACTAATAACAGTTTAAATCATAGAATATTAGCTCATAGTCTCATGCTAATAGCATAAAAAGCTGTTTCATTCGGTTTTGTTTGACTTAGCATCGACCACGAGAAGACTTGCGGTTAAATAACTGCTGTTGTTTATATAATGAAAAATAACTAATAAGAAGAATATTAGTTTATTTTTAAAAACTGTTTGAATTATACTTTATTTTTTTGAAAGAGACCAGAAAAGTGTTAAATGTTTTAGCGCAATACGTTTATTTTAATATAGCCAATATTCGGTTTAAGGGTTCAGTTTTTCCCCCGTAAATTTCTTAATTTTTTATCAACTAATTGGACCGTAGTGATTGTCCCAGTTCCCCATGCCACGACACGCTGAACTAGAGTCGAGATCGAGCCTAGTCTAAACGCCCGCCTTTAGGATTTCTGCTCTCGTCATCCAGCTTGAATACGCCCGCAGCATCTGTACGGTATGGGGACACGCTTGCGTGATGCCCTTGTTCCCTAGAAAACCTTCGAGAATTTTTTGATCACCACCCACGGCTTGAGGCATCATTATTCTGGCTGCCCATAATACTGCCCAGCCCACATAAAGTTTATTTGGAGAAGAAACCCGAAATATAAAACATGTTCACAATAATGTGTATTTTGTGAAATACGGTTGAATTTCGACCACTGGGCAATCACTATAGTATCTATTAATGTGTGTGAAAATTAATTAAAGCTAAAAAAAGTTGGTTTCAGGCGGAATAGAACTCACGACCTTTGGCATCCCGGTAAATGATTATCCGTTATGAAAAACTGATTTACCCAGGTAATTATTATTGATCGCTTGAAACCTGGGCATCGATTCTGTCTTAATATAAGAAATACTGTCTTAATATTAATCTTCTATGATACGATTATGGTACCGGATAAAACAGCTAGTGGTGCTGCATTAATAGTGCAACACTACATCCTAATCGAAATGGTTCTTGCCCGAGGTTTTGGAAAGCTAATCGTGGTGTCAACTGAAATCCATTAGATTATACAATATATGCTCATTGTGCACATCTTGCCCTCCATGCTGGCTCTAGAGGAATGGTATGGCCCCAGCAACCGCTATATGCAAAGGCGGATGGAATACGGCATCCTCTTAGCCTGTGCTTTACTATTTAGCGAATAACTTTAAACAGTCAAAGTCCGTCCGAAACTAGAGCGGTCTGAAATGCAGCGTCAATGAGAGAGAAGACTTCGTGAAGTTAAATTAAGGAAAAGTATTTTGCTAATGCTCTAGAATTACTAGCTCGTCTTTTCAGACCTCAGAGTTTCAGAGTTTCCTATGATAACTAAATCTCACACTCCTCCGTGCGCAAGGGGCACGAAGTTTTGTCTTTACGTTTTATTTTTTTCTTTATAATACATGGACTGCTTCAAAACCAGACACAACAGAAATTTAATTGTTTGTCGATAACGGCCAGCCAGCCATCACACAAGTAAAAAAACAAATAAATTAATAACGTACTTAATCCTATTTTTTTAACTTAACCTTTAATTATATTCGTTAGTAAATGTGTACTTATTTAACTAATATAATTGGTTAACTACCTAAATATAATTGCAATGAAACTTTGCAAAACTTTATCACCATTATACAACTTAGAATAAATTCTAAGCCTGTACAGAAATTTACCTAGATAGCGACTAAAAAACTTGTTTTACAATATCTCAGTGGTTTTAAAACAGCTTTTAGGTATTGATACAGTCACAGCTTTTAAAATATGAAAGTACCCATATATCTACCTATCAACTTATCATTTTTATCCAACGAAAGATTCAGTGTTTTCAAGACAACCGTTTTGAAAATACAAAATTTAAATAAGTTCATACAAACTTTAAATGACGCGAACCCTGACTTGCTTTACTCAAACCGGTCGT
Organism: Eudonia mercurella; assembly: GCA_963082485.1. Classification (NCBI taxonomy): domain Eukaryota; kingdom Metazoa; phylum Arthropoda; class Insecta; order Lepidoptera; family Crambidae; genus Eudonia; species Eudonia mercurella. The sequence continues at coordinate 5,629,073 of OY720025.1, read as the reverse complement.
TCAACGAAAATTCAAAAATTCGTTATATTTTTTATGGCTTCTTGAACGAGGGGCGGATTTGGAGAGCGGCGTCCGCTAGGGGTGTGTTGATAGCTGGGTCGCTTCGCGCTTGCGCACATAGTTCGCGCCACAGCTACGTCGCTTGCAAGCCAGATGTTCTGAAAAGCTTCCGTCGCCGTTTCAATGCTCTGTATTTTATCTAATTAGTCACTGTAAAATGTGTACTAGGAACATTTTTTTATTTTGTTTAACTAGTGAAGAAGTCAGTGAATAAAATAATATGTGTGTTGTTTAAACTGTTAAATTAAAACTAAAAATTATCGAGCGTCTCAATGTCCACGAGTTCACTCGGGACCAACCAACAAAGCGGCGGACATTTTATTTTGAGTACTCGATAATGTAGCGTTTGCGTCGAAAACATTAATGTCGTTTTATGGTTATAAATTCGCATATCGTTCGCTTACACCTTTCGTAAGTATTACAATTCCATCATTAGTAGTTTTTGCAGTATCAGTATGTGTATTGCATAGTTTGTAAAGTGGTTATGTCCTGGAATTACCGCTAGTATATCGTTATTTTTGGGGGAATGTCGTTGAAAAAAGTGACGTAAGCTTAGCTGGACAGTCACAGGTTACATTGCAGATCTTTTGGATTGCATAAAATATATCATACGTGTTATCGACCCATACCGCTTCGGAGGCTTCGTGTCTAAATTTTCCGCGCGCGCGGCGCCCCTAACCTCTTCACTAATTAAATTGTAGCCATTGTAACTCTTGGCAATATAGATTCCAAATTTTATAAAATTCCTTAATGTTTCCTCAATTTGAACAGCGATGCCGAGGGGGGTGAAGCGAGGGCCGGTGGAGGGCGAGGCAGAGGTGGTGGTGCGTGCTGGATCACCGTCACATACCAAGCTACTGGACGATAGCCCTAGTCAGCCTATCAGCTACCACCTGCTAGATCACGGCTATGGCGCCACACCCCAGCACCAGATCAGGCGGGAGGCACCATCCGCACCGCCGAAGACGTCAGAAGTAAGTTGTAATTTTGAATCTTTACTACATTTTCTTCAGTAGTTAAGTTATAAAGGTAGCAGGTATATAATTTTTTTGCATTTTTTTCTGTTTAATACACATAAAGGAATTAAACAGTCAGCTCCATTTCTATTTAAAATTTAACAATAAAATATTTCATTAACATTCTTATTGAATTCAGTTTAAAATCACAGTCGCATGGTATGTATGTGACTGATACCTTAAAAGTTTAATGCTGCAACATCAATACTGGAACTGGTTACCATCTCTACATGTCTGAAAATGTTGGAGAGCTATTTAAGAGTTGCTCAGACTCTTTGTACTAATAAATAGTTAGCGGTATTAAGAAAAGGATATTATTCTTATTGATAACTTCATCTTCAAGTAAAGTGTTAATTAAACTTATTTTTATAATAAATGAGCTATTGACTAATAGCGGTCATGATTTTTACAAACCACATTATACAAATCATTGTTGGAAGATATGATCAGTTTTAAAAATGATTTTAACTAAGAAAATGTAATTGTTGGTAATTGCCAATTGCCAATGCCAATCTTTTCAGACTCATTTAGATATTATGATTAACATAACTTGACAAGTATGCACAATGCACATGAGTGTATTAATAGATATGTTAAGGCCAAAAATATATATTTTAATGACCAGCGTTGCAAAATTTATTTTATTATGGACAAAAGTTGAATGTGGTATTAACGTCTGTATGTGCTACAATTATGTTGAACCTATTATTTTATGACAGATATTTTCTTCAGAATTGCTTCATCAATAACTTTGTGTTATAAAAATATTCCTCATTGAAAAACTGAAGTGAAAAGTGATTATGGTGTACCTAAATCGTTTAAAAAGTAAAAGGTAATGCAAATCCCACTTAAAGATAGATCTAACTATACCTTTATGGGCTTATTGAGGTTATAGACCTCATTAAGGGTCAATGAACTGCAATAATTTATTGGGATAACTAACTAGCAGTGCTCTCAATTCTCGCACATGGACTCAAGCTTATGCATTATGGTTTTACATCAGCACATTTTTATTCCAATAAAACATATAAATATAGTTATATGCCATCTCCCTTTGATAGGGAAGATTTCCAGTGGGCTTGACATGGAGCCCACAGACCCCAACGCAAAACATCCAGCCTTTCAAAAGATCTCCCCTTTATTGGGTAGATAAAAGCCTTTATATATTTTACAAATATTCTAGTTTTCAGGGTTTCTTAATAAACCAACACTCCCATGCCCACCTATATGTCACATCAATTTTGCCTAGCAACCTGTATGTTGTTGAATACCAGTGCTAGAAAGCAAACCCATGCAAATAAAATTGTTTAAAAGTATAGGGCAATATTTAGGTTACTTTCAATTTAGGTTTCCCCTATTTTATAAAGTAGGGATGATTATTTGTTTGCAAGTAAATTGGACTATGAGCAGTGTCAATGGCAGTGTCTCATTTAGAAGGGCTTTATTAAGGATTTAAAAATATGATGTTTCTATTTAGCTATACTACTTTACGATTTATATTCCTATTGTTAAAAATATGCTAAAAATAAACTCCACCCCTATTCTCACTGTGCTAGGCAAAAATAATAAACAAACAATAAGGAAGTAAAACAAAGCTTCAAAAATTTACAGTTTTCTTAAAAAACTAGAAATACCTTTTTGTTTTTTTTTAAAGTTTTATATAGGTATAGCTTCCTCCCGCGGTCCCGCTTTCGGGATTATTTCTCTAAAGAAAAACCGGCCTAGTGCGAGTCGGACTCGCGCACGAAGGGTTCCGTACTTTATGACGTATTAAAAAAAAACTACTTACTAGATCTCGTTCAAACCAATTTTCGGTGGAAGTTTGCATGGTAATGTTCATCATATATTTTTTTTTAGTTTTAACATTCTCTTATTTTAGAAGTTACAGGTGGGGGGACCATTTTACCACTTTGGAAGTGTCTCTCGCGTAAACTATTCAGTTTAGAAAAAAATGATATTAAAAACCTTAATATCATTTTTGAAGACCTATCCATAGATACCGCACACGTATGGGTTTGATGGAAAAACAATTTTTGAGTTTCAGTTTTAAGTATGGGGAACCCCCAAAATATATTGTTTTTTTTTTCTATTTTTGTGTGAAAATCTTAATGCGGTTCACAGAATACATCTACTTACCAAGTTTCGACAACTTATAGTTTCGGAAAAAAGTGGCTGTGACATACGGACGGACAGACAGACAGACAGACATGACGAATCCATAAGGGTTCCGTTTTTTGCCATTTGGCTACGGAACCCTAAAAAGGGTGTTTTTTCAAGGTCCTTAAATGTTTTCCAAGGTCCAAAAATGTTTTTTCTTTTATAATATTAGTTAATCAATTTTTAGTTGACTGACGTTGACGTTATTGGAAAGACTGGTTTTTGAATAAACCTACTAAGCTATCCTAATTTTCCCAAAGTTCCTTCTGTACACTTTCTAGTTAGTATGCATTTGGAGAGGCCTATGTCCAGCAATGGGTGTGTATAGGCTGATGGTGATGAATGATGATGATGAGACTGTCTAAAGTTCTTGGTCTTAATATTTCCGTAGTTTGACTTTGATATGGCAGATATAAATTGATATTATTAATAAATTAATTTGTAGATAGGGAACGAGGGTTTATATTACATTTAAAAACTTGCCTTTAGACTAAATAAATCATGTACTACCTACATGTTTAGTATTGTAATAACCATATTATCACTGTCAGTAAAAAGTGTTTTAATATAACTACATGTTGCTTTGTTAATAGATAGTGACTATAGGTATACTTCTTAGAAAGCGCCTCTAGACCACACCCTTTTAACAGAAGTCTTCTTCGTGAAGGTGTCTATCTATATTATGTCATGAAGGAAGTAAAGTATTTATCATACATAAATCATAGCGAGGTACAGTGAGTCTAGTTGTCTTTAAAAATTTATTTATCCTTATCGAGTCGGCACAAGATCTCGAGAGGGCCTGGTTGCCACCGCGAGTCTACAAGTGTGCACGCCGCCCCTTCGGTTTCGCATGGGGTGGTGGTTCGTGTTAGTTTTGGGGTCCCGGTTTGGATGTCCCTAATCGATAAAATTGTTTAGTTCGTCGCCGAATGCGTGCACTAGATGGCATTGGCTAAAACATCAATACGTTTACGTTGATGAACACAGATTCCGGCCTGCTATAAACACAGATTCCGGCCTGCTATACTAATCTGTTTTAAACGAACATCGACTGGAATATTGTATTGAAAATTATGAGATTAAATTTGGACCTGAGTAAGAGGTTGCTGTTCTTAACTAGGTATAATGTGAACCGGGAGTAAATTATGATGATTCCAAATAAAGTTATTCCATAAAAGGTTCTAAAACGACAACAACCAGATTCGACAAACATGCGTTTTATTAAGGTTCCGTAACCTCAAAAGATCTATTTTCATTATTCGTTAAATATTTTAATAATAATTATAGCACTTTTACTTTACTGTGCGACTCAGATTTGCACTTTGCGGGTTTTTTCATCATAAATTCGTCCTGGAGCATCTATTAATCGTGACCGCGTTGCTTGTCATGTCTACTGATGACGTTATAAATGACGTTTCATCGATTGATGTAGTGATACTGAAAATTATTGAGTCCACGATTTTCGATATCTGTTTTGATCGATAAAATTCATTATTGTTGCGAATTACATCTGATTAGTATTCGGTTTAGTTATTTTTAATGGAGTAAGTAATTTGTATAGAGAATCGGACTATAACTCACTATTACCACCACGCTGGCCCAATGCGGGTTGGTGAGTGTTAACAACTGTCATCTTATGACAACAACCGGGACCAACGGTTAAACGTGCCTTCCGAAGTACGGAGGAGCTCGTCGAGATACTTGCATTGGGTCACCCATCCGCCAATGCGAAAGTTGCAAGATAGCAACATTCCTACCTAGCCGCTGTTTTATGGGGTTCCTGGATAAGGTTTAGTACCTATGTTCTGTAATAAAAAACAGAGCTCATGAGGCTATGACACTGTTTTTCTCATTGTATAATTCTTTTTTATGTATGACCACCGGTTAGCCTGGTGAGAAGCACAGGAGCACCGTTGATATGGCATCTATGCCGACATACCTAACAATTGAAAAATCTTCATCAGTATAAGCGCAATAGGTATGATCGTATGGTAATGATAACTGTCTTTTGATGTATGGTTATAGTTTTCACTAATGAACTAATTACGTGCGGGCTTTATTAGTTACTTAGATTTTTGCTCAGGTTTCACATTGTAAGCCTTAACTCTGAGCCAAGGATTTTTCATTCTGAGTAACGGTATTCCTATTTTCGTCACAATCAACTTATGTGTGCGTATCTGCTTTTGACACCTTCGCTTTACTCACATTCATCAACCTCTGTATATTTACATGCCACTTCATTTCGGAACCCAGCCTTTTGATTTTTGATTCGATATTCTTACGTTACAGTGTTATGATATGCTACCTAGCACACAAATCCAATTTCGGCCAATTTAAATTATGTTTAAAAGAGGTTTTTAAAAAAAAATGTTTACGGGTAAGCACAGTGCCTTGATCTCACCTGATGTTAAGTGATGATAAGGCCAATTGGTGGAAGCGCACTTCACCCGGGATCCTCAACTAGTGAGACACTGGCTATCTTATCTCTAGCTGCCGGAACACAACAATGCTACTAACATTGATGTTATGGCGACATATTTAGAAAAGATGGTGGTAGCTAGCCAGGCGGACAAACAAGTCCTACCACCAACCAAACCGAGTACACAAAGATATACCCCCCGCTGGGAATAGAACCCGGGACCTCTGGGTCTAAACCGGTGGGTCTTAAACACTAGACCACAGAGGCGGTTTAACTGCTCTGGCTTTTATCAAATGATATTTAAAACTCTTAATTACAATTATGAGCTCAAAAATATTGTTTAAATTAAAATCTTAATCGGTCACGTCATGCACCTTTATACATTTTATCATTAAGTGTGATAAAATGATACTTACTTTAAACATGAAATGCTTTGGAAATAATTTGCTTGTTTTGGAATGTTTGCAGAATTGGGTATTTGTATTCAATTATAAGTTCAACCGAGTTCTAGATCACATACCTATTACTGCCGTACCTAACAGAGCTTTTTCAAAATCATCCACCAGCTAAGGAGTTTGATTAAAAGATCGCATAGAAATCAGATCATCCGTTTAAGAGCTAAGTTGTCACGGATAGACGCGGATGTTAAACTAAGTATGACACAGTTTCAAAAATATTTAGAACTTTGAGCATTATTTTTGAGTCTACTTTTTCACTAGTAACAAATTTAAATTGGTTTGTTGAATTGAAAAAGAGTAAGTGTAGTAAAGTATAAAGATAAGCCGGCCATCAACAGGTACAAACTATTATCTCTTCTGTGAAAAATATCTAGACATCGAAAAACCGAAGAATAACTTAATAAAAATATGTAAAGTTTTAGCCATAACTAGGCACCTATTTGATCAGCAGCAATGGGAACCATCATCACTCCCATTGTCCGAAAGAGTGCCGTAAGTAGGGTTGCCAACTGTATGGATCAGAAGTCCGGGAGAAAAAAAAAACAAATGCAATCAAATATTTATTAGAAAATAGTAACAAATTGCACTTTGATTTGATTGAAATAATTCTTACAACACGACAGGTGGGTTTTTCTTGAAAGGTGTATTTTTTTACGCTGCGGACTGCATTCAGTACCTTTTGATTAGTTAGAATAAAATCATAAAACTCTTTACATGTTTTTTTTTAAATTTGTGCACACCTGAATCTCAGATTTGACATGCCTTTCATTAAGGCGACTTCGACTTTTCGACCATAGTTCGTTAACTACGCTGAAAACACGTTCGTCAGCGGCGTTTGAGACCGGAATCGATAATGTGAATGAAATAAGTTTTTTATTTCCTTGCCTGATTCATCCACAATACAGTTTTCAAAGAAATGAACCCAACGCATATCAACTCTTTTTGTTTTGCTTGCAATAACTTCATGAACTTCTCGCAGTATACAGTAATCATCATACAACTTATCCTCATTTATAGGCAAGTTTAGGGAAGAACTCAGATCTTTTAATTCAACCCAGTCAATTTCTTTATTCATAGTTAAAATGTCAAATTTCTTGTAAATAGAGGTGTCATAATCGTACCATTTATTGAAATAAGTCAACGCTCTAAATATTTTTCTGCATTATCTTTGAAACAATTTTGATCAGCAATCGTTAATTTTCCTAGATATTGCGTTGCTGACTGTCCGTAAAACTTATCATTCGGGCGGTCGAAGTGAGCGATGATTGAACGCCGAACGTTACCGAGAAAAACCGAGCTAGCGTCACGGGGCGCGGTGGGTGACTTCCGGGAGATTTTAGGTACTTACGTTCCTGGAGCCGGGAAATTACAAAATCCAAATGCCTTTTTCCGGCAAATTCCCGGAATTCTGGGAGAGTTGGCATCCTTAGCCGTAAGTGCCGCAACAATTTTCTTACCGATCGATCTGTAGAAAGAGCGTCGCATAGATTGGTTTATAAAGAATTTACTGTTGATGTGGTGATGACAATGTTCAAACAACTAGGTTGGTATTATCCTGAAATCTAAGGTGGTACAGAGCTTTGAAGATGAGTCATCATCATCATCATCATCAGCCTATACTAGGCCACTGTGAAAAAAAAACAAAAAAAATAACGCAACACTAACGAAATATCGCTGTACATACTCGCATAGAGAAACAAAATGATCGCCTCAGTTGTTAGAGAGGTGATGTTACTTGTCTATGGCGATAGAGGAGCAAAGAACGGTATAATCCAAATAGTCCGTGACAGTTTGTGCCTTTAAAAGCTAAGTGATAAAGCAGCCGATGTCAGAGGTATACCATCTCCTCTGGCAAAATGCCTCACACAATGCTGGAGAGCTATTCCAATACAACCAATATAATATATTCCAATAAAGCCGACGTTTTCAATTAAAAAAAATTTAATATCTTATCTTGCCGTCTTGTTTTGTAATCGTCTATTTTTCACACTCAAGTGTAAAAGGAACTACGTTAAAAAATAGCTTCATTTATTGAACTCTGTTCATCATTAATATATATTACATTTTAATTGCAATTAGGGGCTTTCGGAAAAGCCCCCCTAGCCTAGTTGCAAACAATGGTTGGTTACTATGTAGATACTTGGGTAAGATTATAGTTATTCCAATTTTCTGTCAGCTATTTATGTTAACCTTAAGTTTGTTGTTTTACGTTTACTCAAAATAGCAATCCAGCAAGTGTGGCACAACTTAACCGCATGTGTTAGGAGTTCGCGTTGCGTGGCGTTCACCCGGCCGGCACCGGCCGCGGGGTGCCGATGCCGGCGACATGTGGCTCCGAAGCCATGGGGTCACGTGACCAGGTACTCTCTTCCTGTTCACACACTTGCATTGACATTGACATTTTTTATGATTTGCCACTAAAACGGTTAAAAAGACTCCAGTACAGTCTTCCCCTAACTAAACAATCAGCAATACTGGTTTCGCTCTTTGGTTAATTTAATCTGCATCATACAAGGAAATAGAGAAATCTATTATACTCTTTCAAGACCCATTTAATTCGATCCCTAGATGCAAATAATATGAAAGCCCTTCAACAAATCGATTATGTGGAGCGCATATCCCTTCCCTGTCATCGTAATGCATGCAACTGTTAGGCGTTAGGGGTACGCGCGACGTTTTATCAGTTTACGTGTCAAATTAAAGGAACATCTGCTCTGATTTAGCCAACGCTCCGGGTTACACATGCGCACAAAGACGAGACCCGCAACCCGGCAAATTAACAATAGTGCGTAAGTTCCCTAATAATAATAACGCAAACTTTAAGATAAGAAATTGCCATTCTTTCGCCAGAGACTGAACGGCTTTTGTGTAGATTCTAATTTATGTCATGCATTGTTGTTACCGGCTACCCTCCCCACACACTTCCTTTAGGGACTTCGGTCCCACACTGGATGTCCAAATTGAATTTGTTGCAGCGGCTTATTGAAAATGCCTCGTGCAACTTCCATCCTGTGCCTCAATTTAGTTGAAAATTGATTAACAAAAATTAATTATTGTCGTGAAGTTTTTGTTGAAGTTGATCTGTGCTTATTTTGTGTGGTGTCGGTTAATTAGTTCAGGTTATTTCTTAAATTATAAAGTGACAATGAAGAGCATAACGTGGACTTACTCCGTGTTGCGAGTGAGTGAATAGTTGTATCGCCCACAGTGGGTATAACTGACAGAATTATTTTTAATGACACCTCCTCGTGTTGTTTTGGTTGCGTATTTACGTTCAATCAGGTGATAAGTTGATAACCGTGTTTCGTTTCTGTGCTCGTCGTAGAGGATAAATATAATTCATTCCACACTGGAGGAATCGTTGGTGATTTGTTTTTGTGAAGTGTATTCTACAAAATCTTGTTTAATAAGTTGCGTAGTGAGTTATGTGTGCATTAAGAACAATTACGATAGTACAAAGGTATTGTACGACATTCCACTTTGTTTTTCACTAATTACAATTTAATTACGCTAGTTATTACTTGTACCTATTTTAAATTATTATTACTAATAGTAATTGTGTAAAGAAGTTTCATCTGTAAATTAATAATTATTTATATACCCGTAATCGCGACAAATGTAAGTTGAACTACTACTTGTTTTAAGAGAGAAATTATCAAATTCCTTAGATTTTTTGCTGATGACACGAGTATTCATTTTATATCGTTTCATCCCTGGACAGGTAACCAACCCTATTGAATCGGCTACCTGGTTCAGTCTATAATATACGACGTATTCGTTAATCGGTGTTAGGACTGCGCATTCGTAACTGTGGTACGGTTTACTTACCTCCACATTCAATGACGTATTTTTGAATTACTCTACATTATATAAAATAATTGTTAAAACAATTGTAGGATTGAATAAAAATAAATAAAAAAAGATAAAAATATTCATGAAACAGCAAACTTGATTTAACTTCACATTCGAATGTAGGTAAGAGCTTGCTAGATTTCATCTGTTTCCCAGCCTTATTCACATATCATTCAATTAACACGGGTTTCATTACCAATATTCAGGTTGTTCAAAGTTATTTTTAGAAACTTCTTCGTAAAGGTACCTACCTACATTATTTCTTTTTTCGACAGCCAGTGTTTTCAACTTTATTTAGGTATTTCCACTTTCTCTAAATAGGTACATGCATACAGCTTAATTTACACTGATTTCGGTAATTTTTAACTTTCATAAATCAATTGTAAGTTTTTTCAACAGATTCATTCTTTTGCAAAGAATGTTTCATTGTTATTAATAAAAATAAATCGTATTTATTTTGCCAAGACAAAACATAATACCTATCTTAAATCGTTAAAACTGTACTTATACTGTTTGGCCGACATTTTGTGTAATTATAGCTTTCCACTAGCGAGCGTGCATGTAACACAGGATAAAGTGTTAAAAACGTGAAGCACCATTTACTCAGTGACTTAAATCAAGAAGGTATATGGTATATATATAGGTATATATGCACGCACGGTCGTACGTAATAAGGTGGCCCGCTAATTATACCTACAGCGCGGGACGGGTTAATATGATGTTAAACTCTTCTTCAACAGTTCTTTCCACATTGGAAAACGTAAAAATCAGAACAGCTAATATCTACCTATGTATCAGTGGCGAGGGGGGTCGAAATACGGCGAAGGTAAAAGACGGCCAAGAATTGATAAATCCGACAATAATAAACATGGAAATAAATCATTTTGTTCATTATGCAACTGCATGGCAGACACGTATATTTAATTAATTGGTGACAATTATTAAGATCTGCATGGTGGATCCCTGGAGTGGGATTTCTAATAGGGAAGCCGATGGGAATCGGTATGCATGGTTCCTTCGCCACTGCTATGTATACAACTTGCTAAAGAACTTAGCTATCAGCTCAACTACTTTTTCTTTTTTGATATCAACACCTAAGCAATTGTGATATGATCAAAATCTACATTCTTCATTATAAGTGATTTTTAACGGTTTTGTTGTACTAAACAATTTTTACTGGAAAGAACATCTTAGCACACGGTTCTGTATGTAATGTAAATACACTTTTGTCATAACCTTAAAAGGAAAGTTTTTTTATTAGAGTAGGACAGTACCAAGAATGTTTTCGGCCACTATGATGTTGTCAACCTATCTACAGCAAGTTTGAATGCGGGTTAAAAAGGATTTTCAATCTTGCATTAACTTATTTTTTCTTTATTACGAAAATCAACAATGTTACGATTTTTACGGTACATAGGTATAAGCCGAAGCTTAATCGTTGCGCATATAATATGCTTGATGTTGTAGCAAAGATATTTTGTAGACAAGCCTTAACTTGCATAGGTACCTCAACCATGTCAGTCATGTTGTCGACTAAGTTGATTGGGTTTCATCTTTTAACTTCAAGTAAAATAGTATTGGATCAATACGGTTGCGTTGGCGGATTGCACCACCTGGCTCGGTAGCAGATTTATTGGGCTTGTCTTTAGTCGTAACTGATGTTAAACCACGTGATAAATTCATAAATGAACTGACATAAAACTGTGAATATTCTATATTTTCAATTGCGCTGTTGATTGGTCTGAATTTTGAGATAGCTGTACTAAAGATAGGTTACCCACTTTCCCCTTAAAAAGAGAATTGGAAGTATTGTCAGTCGCGTCGTGTCGTGTGTTTAAGGACTCATGTTTCATTTCATGTTTGTTTTATAACAGACTTCAATTTCCGACCCTTTCGCCCGTCCTGTCCTGCCTCGGGGTTATCTGGGTTGAGCTGGTTGGTTGGTTGAGACTGGAGAGTGGTTTGAACTACTTGAATTTAGAAAGTTTTAACATACACTCGTGCAGAAAAACTCACCAGGGCAGTCTCAGTTCTAATAAGTAGTGTTGAGCATGTAAACCTTCAACCAAAACATTTTTTTTTGTTTTTCTAAAAATCTGCCTTTCTATAGCCGACAAAGTTCTTTATCTTTTTGAGAGCCATAAACACGGCGGTAGAATGTTTAATAACTAGGTATGTACTATAGAACATAGATAGCTGAACGCAATAATATGTGTTTACAATGTGTAAAAATTATAAAATAAGAAAGAGGATGGACTGTCTCCAGAGACAGAAATTGACAGCCCACGTGGCTCTTACTAGACGCGTGTAAGATATATAAGTATGATAAGGCTCCTGGGCTAGGCTCTCTGAAAAACTCATATGGCTATGTAATATGTTTTCGTTGGTTTTCGCAGGCGGTGAAAAGAAGACTTAACCTGAGCGAGAGTAGTTCGGGCAGCCAAGGGCACGTGGTGCCCATGAAGGCTGACTTCAAGACGCCCAAGCAGAAGCGCGTCAAAGTGCTCACCCCTTACAGCCGACCGTCCAGTTCTATGAAAAAGTACACCGAACGTTCCAGGTACATTTCTTGTACCCAGGTAAATTTCTCCAGTTAGCATGTCGTAGGATTAAAATTTGGCTATGAGTTTTAGTACATATTTTTATATGCAGACAATAATAATTAAAATAAAGAATCCTTTGAAAAGGTTATATGAAGTCTTAAAATTTCATATTAGCCAGCCAGCTTTAAAAATACAAAAAAGTATGACAATTTAAGCCATCGCATGTGTTTACTCACGCAGATGTGATACTGCAATAAAAGTACACGAGTGCATCGTTCTAAGTGAACCTGTGTTTTGTTTCAGGTTTGACACATCATTAGGCTTACTTACAAAAAAATTCGTCGCTCTTCTCAAGTCGTCACCCAATGGAGTGCTCGACCTGAACATAGCGGCGGAGCATTTATCGGTCCAAAAACGTCGAATCTACGACATCACTAACGTACTAGAGGGAATAGGAATATTAGAAAAAAGATCTAAGAATAATATACAATGGAAATATGGTGAGTTAGCTTCACTATATTTAATATTGTTAATTAAAGTTGTTAACATCAATTTCGCTTCATTCGCGTCAACTTTAGAAAACAAATATTTATAAAATACAGTGAAAAAATTAAATGCTAGATTCCTGACTGGGTCGGGTAGGCATTTAATTTTTTCACTGTATTTTATTAATAATTAATTCAGCTTCAGTGCAGCAATTACCACTTAAAAAAAAAAGTAAAATTTACTATAGCGTTGTGTTATCAAACTTGTGGTATTTCATCTGTAAAGATGAATCTGCATAGCCATCGGTTGCAATAACCGTTAGATAGAAAGCAGTCAAAAATCAAAAAGCAGTAAAAAAATTCAGTGCTTACGTCAGCCTTCCCGGTACCATAATGGTCAGTGCAGCCGCCCGGATTGCGGACGACCCAGGTTCAATTCCTGGTTGGGTCGGGTTGGCATTTAATTTTTTTAAGTCGTTCTTATTCTAATGCATGATAGATAGATAAACAACTTATTTAAACAGCTATTACTCTCTGGTACCATTGCATTGCTCATCAAAATAATTTATTTTTAATAAATTATTAATAATTAATTATTTAATCTATGCTCTTTGCGGAATGCTGTTTAGCAGTCAGTTTTCCCCACATATTCATACTCAGCATTAGCTTTTAATGTTGAACAAGAAAATATGGAAAGACCACAACTTCGTTGTAAAAGCCACAACTTCACAGTTCACTACACCCAGGTAGTCAGGTCATTTGATGCGCCACAACCGATGGGTTGCTGCACTGCAACAAAAAAAGTTTTGTGCAGTGTAGGGCCACTGCCCCTCATCCACCCCTCCACTCTTCATCTTTCCTATGGATGGAAAGACCACAAGAAGGGCCATTAACCACCACGCGGACCCAGTAGGGATTGGTGGTTGTTAACGATTGCTAATGTAGCCGGGACCAACGGCTCTACGTGTGTTCTGAATCACGGACGGAGGAGCTACTCTTCATCTTTCCTATGGATGGAAAGACCACAAGAAGGGCCATTAACCACTACGCGGACCCAGTAGGGATTGGTGGTTGTTAACGATTGCTAATATAGCCGGGACCAACGGCTCTACGTGTGTTCTGAATCACGGACGGAGGAGCTAAAGTCACCAATCTGATGGCCTTTGCGGAAGTTTAGCAATCGCAGACCGAGCGCATTTACTAGTGTAGTATACGTCATCGAGCTCCAGTCAACAGTCAACAGCACGAATGTCTAAATCAGGGCTTGATAAAGTTACCAAATTCACACTATGAGTATCTTTAATAACGTTATTTATATAGAGTTAAACTGGTAGGTGGCGGTAACGCACGTAACGTTATCTAGAAAACTATCGATGCAAGTTGTATTTTTTCGTAAAAATTCATTAAAAACAGTATTGAATATAACTAAATCTAAAGCAAAATAGTATGTTTTGGGTAATTGGAGCCAAAAATATTATGTGAACTATTAATATATTTTTTATTTTACGTTTTCGTGCAAATAGTCACTTAAAAAAAAACGTAAGTCAGCCGCGCGTCTGTCTTCTTGATGTTTGACATTGACACTTGACATTTATATGAATGATTCTTTGAGGTTTATGTTTATGGGTATGTTCCGATATGCACTGCGAGCACTGTGAGGTGTGACGTCAATTTAGTATACTGCGAAGCCGTTCCTTTATCTTGTCATCCATGTCATTTCTGGACGCTGTTGATCACGTGATCAAAGCACTGAGAGCATCTTACCTCGAAAATGCCAGTGCTTACAGTAGAAAAATGACGACGATTTATGACGTTATATATTTCCCTAGGATACTGCGGCAATATACTGTCAGTCCATAACGGAATAAATTTCTCACCAGTAAGAGCACTGGACAGTGCTCGCAGTCTATATCGAAACATACCCTATGATTTTTCTGTTGAAAAGAAATTTATGAAATATCAATTGGGGCCATGAGAAAACAGAGAAATAATTCCGTTTTTGAGATTACTTTCAAAAATGGATATTTAAGCGATTAAATTATTCACAGCAGCTTTATTCAGACGAAATCTG
>OY720025.1:5537761-5613812 GCA_963082485.1 Eudonia mercurella | reverse complement strand
CGGGTAATAATTAAGCCAAGACTTACTCTATTCATAAGTTTAGTGCAAACGGGTGTAGGTGTGGTAATTTTATAAAGTAATCAATGTTTATGTTAAAAACACTTGGTAAATGGTGCCAAAACCCACCGCCCTAGCCTACTGTACGTTGATGATTGATAATGTCATCATCATCATTTCAGCCAAAAGACGTTGCTGGACAAAGGCCTCCCCAAGGATCTCCACAACGACCGGTTTTGTACTGCTCGCATCCAGCGGCTTTCAACCATTCCTACCTACCATTTCAAAACCTTATGACAACAATTAGCAATTTAATTTACTTAACCTTTTGAACGCCACGGTCGGCACTGGACGACAAATGAAAAAGTGCCCAACACGCCACCGTCGTGTACAGCCGACGAGAAAACGAAATTTTTAAAATACAAAATAAATATACTAAATTAACTTTTTTGTGTTTCTTTTTCCTATTATTTAAAAGTACAGTAATGATATATTGTAAAATGGCACGAAGATATATCCATTAGTTACATTTCACTAGCAAAAATTATCATTAAATATTGCTAATCGAAATCCTTAAAAAAGGTGTTCTCCTCACGCCACAGTCGGCAAGATACGACAGCTAGTGAAGGGTAAGTTAGGTAAATTTATTGAATAGTGCAGAATAGCTATTGGCATATAATAGTTCGTAGCGGCCTCGCTTTTTGTAAATTTTGCTTACCTTTTTAATGAAAACCAAAATAGTAGAGAAAGATTTTCATAAAATGCGCGAAGGCACTTATTTGAGCTCCTAGATTGAACCACTGTTCTAAACAAATGAAATAAAAAAAATAGAATGTTATCTCTTATATAGTCGAATAGTTCGTAGCGGCCTCGGAATTTTTAGATATCATTGATTTTACATTTTACATTTTTACATTTTTACATTTTACAAAACTTCTAAAATCGCTTTAAGATCGATGTGAATTTCTCCTATCTACGATAATATTATTGAGCAAAATTTATACCAGAATAATTGTTACTTCATGAGGAATAAACATTTAATAATGAATTTATAATCCTATTTCGATAAAAACGATAAATACAACTGCAAAATTACTATAAAATGCGATGCGCCGGCCGTCCGAACTCAGCTTTTTCTCGCAGAGTGGAAATTTGTAATACTAAGGATGAATTTATTATTCGATAAAAACGATAAATACAACTGGAAAATTACTACAAAATACGAAACTGGGCATTTTACGCAAAAATCACAGTCGAGATGTAATAGGCCTCTTAATAATTAGTACTCTAATAGACAACCTTTTCTTTACCTTGTTGTTTATAATTTTTAGTTTACTTGAAATGTCACATCCCTACCTCACACGCGAGAAAGTTGTCAAAGGTCGTGCCAACCACGCCATAGTCGGGTCTTCCCGACAGCGGATGACTTCACGAACGAGATTAGTGATGTACCTTATTATTATCTGATTTATTCGTTTGCAGTTCTAATGTCTACTTTTACTTTGTTTAGAATTTTGTAACTGCTGTTAAATGATACGAAATAGTGTCAAATAAAGATTGATATAACGAGTAATATTTTATTTCAAAAATATGTGACGAATAGCAATTATTAAATTGGTTATTGACAAATTATCGATAAGATCGTTGGCATTCCTATTTTATTTGTAGGTATTTGCTCTGAATTTGTGGCTTGGCGTGGAAGGGGCGCCAATGCGTTTGCGCTCTGGCGTTCAAAAGGTTAAAAACTAATTATTATACTAAAGTCCAACTAAACTGAAATATTAAGTGCTGTTAAGTAAAATTTGTATAACTATTGTAGCGTCAGGTCTGCTGCCGTCGGACCCGCTGCTAGAAGACAATAAAGCGCTGCTGGAGTCGCTCAAATTACATCTGCAGTCGCTGCCGCCCAATACTTTAACGGCCGAATTCATGTAAGTTCAATTTTGTAACTGTATTTGTATAGTAACTAGCCATCTTATATAATTAATGCTATTTTATTTTTTCTTTAACGTTAAAAACAAATTAATTTATATACATTTTATGCGCTCTGTAACAGATGGATGAACCTATGCGTGAGCAAAGTGGACTCTTCAGGACGCCTCGTTACGATGACAGAGCTCATTTAATTACAGTTTTCTTATCTGTCTCATACTTTTGCATCGCGTCAGCCTCTATTTTAATTTACTTTAAATACGCAAAGTATGAATACTATATTACAATTTATAACAAGTACCTATTAAAACAATACAAATTCAAAAGTTTGAAGCGCATTGAGCGTCTGAGCAGACGCCGCTTCAGTGCCGGGCCTAATAACTGATATAAACCAAAGCTTCTACATCCACTTGCAAGCCTGCAGAAGTCACTGGTCTGAAAATCAGCACGCAAGCCTGTAGATGTGTGGTCTCTTCGCAGAACGCCGGTGAAGCGGGAGCCGGTGGAGCAATGCTCGTCGCCCTCCTCACCAACGCCGCCGCGCGCGCCCTGCGTGACCGACCCCACGCTACCCTACGCCCTGACCGCACCGCCGCGCACTCCCTGCGTGACAGACCCCACGCTACCCTACGCTTTGGTCGCGATGCCGAGAGCTCCCTGCGTTACCGACCCCACGCTGCCTTACGCGCTCACTGCGACGCCGAGCACGCCGCCGACCGCGCTCGCCCGCGCGACGCCCTCCGCGCTCTCTACGCCGGACCGTAAGCATTTCCACAATACATTTTCATCAATATCTTTGATTTATATCGCTCCTGCTGGTTAAGATGTTAGACGTCAAAAAAAAAGATGTTAATAGGTAATTAAAGGCTGCTGACGACAGTGAGTACAATATGCACCTCCTCTTAGGATAGAACGTATCTGTGGTCTGTAATCTCAAGACTGAAATACTTTGGTTGAAGTAAGGTACTTATAAGTGATCAAGAGACTTGTTGGCGAGAAAGTGAAGAGGTCATGTCTGCGGTTTTGTTTTATTTTCTAAAATTTGTGTTATGCTGAATATTAATGTGATAATGGTGGATTATTAACGGTTAAATGTTCGTGAGTGTGCATGAGTGTTGGCAAAATGAAACAAAACAGTGCAACATCACTTTTCAAATTCTCTCAAGAAGTCCGCCCGAAGACTTAGTAAAGCCCTACATCTTTACTGAGATACTCGAGGGGTTGGGTATATCATTTCTCACTTCTCATTTCTATTATCATTCATCATCATCATACTGGAAGGAAATATTGTTTATTTAAGTTATACTTGCAAGAAAAATTACTTTGACACTGGCTAAATGTGCTAATCGCACGAAGCCATCAACAAAAGGAAAAAAAAGTGATCAAGAAGGTTAACATTTGACCGTCTGACGAAGTGTGTCCTGGTACAGCGGAGGGCAGCGCGCGGGGCCGGCTGCGGAACGCGCTGATCGCGGACAGCGACGACTTCGCGCCCATCATGGGCGGCGGCCGCTTCCAGCTGCAGACCGAGGACCAGGAGTCAGGTAACGCACCGCCGCGGCTCCATGCGGCACCCGTGAACCACTACACGCTATCTTATGCTATCTTATGACAACGGATTGGTATGAGGTTGAGATGGGGTTGGCATGTCTATCAAGACAAAAAACCCTGTCTCTTAATTTAGATTAAAAAAAAAAACTTCACAAAACCCTGACGCAATAGAAGTTCAATTGTTTGTCAGTCATATGGTGCTTAAAATCATTTAGCGAATTCAGATTTCTAAGGAAATTTTTCAATAGTAGCCGATTAAACTTGTCATAATTTTGTTTTTTTTTTTAAAGATTAAAAGATTATCCATGCAATAAGTATTGGTGAAATATCCGTTTTAGGTCCATTGTAAGAAAGCCTAAAAATTAAATAGCCTATGATTGTCCCACTGAAAAAAGACCTCCATCATTTTGTAATCAAGTTATCACTACACTTGATGGGTAATGGCTTTTTCGGCTTAACAGTTCCATTGGTATTATAAAAGTGGATCAAGTATTTTTTTGTTGTTTTTTTGCGTGGTGTGATTCACGGGTGCTATAACTATAACTATCGCTACTGCGACTTAATCTTTAATCAATGGACACCAAAGTAAAAACTTTTTAATTTTTTTGATAGCAATTTGAAGCTAATTCAGTTGGAGCTAAAAAAGAATAGCGCTGTTCCTGATAATATAATTCCTGTTGATTTTAAAGCATCTTTCATTGGTGGTGGTGGGGACATGCCTCGGTGATCACCTGTCATGGTTTGTAAAAAAATAGGGTTTTGCCATTCTATTGTAAATTCTCGTAATTTGCAAATAGTTTATATTTATTGTATTTCAAAAGCAATGTTATTTTGTTTTACAAAATATTCGCTCATGGATAAGGTTTTGGCGTCGAGTTGTGCAGCTATGGAGCAGGAGAGAGCTCACTTCGTGGCTAGCACTCCGGCTGTGACATGTGTCGGCATCACATCACAGTCAGAGTTCTAGCTACGCGGTGCGGCAGCCGGCGGGATGGAAGCTTGCCTCATTACTACGACCACATTGTTTATGTACCGTACTGTACTGGATGTGTTTTGGTAGCAACATATGTTATTTCTAAATTGTTAGACATTTTGATAATCTTGACGGAAGTCAACTTACTTTTGGGCGACCACTAGTTATTATTATATGCCCACTGCAGGGCAAAGGCCTTCCTACCCCTTTTCCATCGTGTTCTATCTTGAGCAACAAGTGACCAATCTTTTAGATGGAAATCTAAAAGACTAAACAAACTTCGGTTTACTTTTGCAGAGTCTTAATGAGAATTTCATTATTGAGTTTAGATATTGCCTCTTTCGTAAGTACAGACGTCTCCACATCAACCTATCTAAAACTGTCAAATTTGTTCAATAAATTTTCAACCACATTATAAAGGCATAAAGTTCAAAGTGTATTAAGGAACATGTTGCTACTGAAACGCACCCCACTTCTATTTTGTATGCATGCTTAAGATCGCGCTGTCGTATCATCATTACATGTCATCTCATTACCGCGGCTCGGTTGATTGGCGATCGCTAACCAGTGACTAATTCCTGTAACGTTGTGTTTAACAGGTTGTAAAGCGTCATGCTCCGTTTACATTTTATGTGAATTATTATGTGAATAAATAGTGATTTATGTGTATAAATAATGATTTCTACTTTTATACTTGACTCGCGTGTTGTTGTCGGGTACATGGATTTTAAGTCCTTTACTGATTTGATAAATAATTGGCAGTTGTACATTATTCACGCAAATTGAATTATGAATAGTCTCGCTTTCTTTTTCGAAACGCTATTGCCATCAGATTAGTCATTTTCTATGAATTTGTCACAGTTTTTGTGACTCGGAAATAAAATGAAAAACCGATAATGTTTCGCAGCATGTAACGGAAGGTGAAATCAACGAATTACTGTGTGAATTTGATATTTGTTTGTTCCACAACATGATGAAAGGTTTTGTATTGTAACTTTTACGATGAAGGTAAAGATGGTAATATGTTCATCACTTTTGTCCATTACTATCGTATTTTTTCGTGTGGAGGCATAACATCACTAGTTTAAGTGGATTCACTGAATCATGGATTCCATAACACCATTAATTTAATTTGTAAATAAAGGGTTCTAATTGTAACAAAACAATCAAAAACATTATAAATATTTGAATTATTAAGATGTGACTTTATGATTATTTACGAATTAAGATAAAAGTAAATGTCATTACTTGTTTTTAATTGTTATGTTCGGTGTTAACTAATCCACATCAATTTGTAAAAATATAATATTGATAGCTGCTTTAAGTCGAGCAACAAGTTAAAACTTATTAACTGGTATACCTACGATCTTTAGCTCATCTACTTGTGTGCTTATACTTGCAGCTTCATTATTTGTTTGTGATAACCGCTTTCAAGTTATTAAAATTGATAAAGTGCAGCTCCCTTGTGTTAACATAGAGTGTGTAAGGTGAAAACTACAAGCGATGAGCTTTGAGGTGTAATCTCACTTACTCTATACTCGAAAACTTTCTTTGCTGCTATTACTTTTATGAAACATTAAATCATAACATCAAATTATACAGAAGTAAATAGTACAAGTTGTATAGCAGATGCTAACCTATACATTTCACTCTTGGTTTGGTGGGTTCGCACTTATAATTATTATTAACATGTTATTTTTCTTAAAATCAAATTTAAAACTAGTTCTTACAGTTGTGCAGTTGCTTCAATTTAAATTAACAATAGTAATAATAGCTTATAATAATTCATACGCACATTTATTGATTTTTCTTTGTTGCTTGAATAAATCTACACAACTGTTTAACTAGTAAGCCCGCTCCGATAATCGAAGTAGGATAAACTTAGGTATTTATAAAGGCCGGTAGAAAGATGGTGTATCATGCCGAAACAGGATGTAACAACATCAATTTAAACAACATTTACTATGAGACCATCTTCGAAACCGCGAAACAAGATCTGTCGTTTCACACAAATACTGTATGCAATAGCAAATTAAAGCTAAACGGTGCGAGAGGGAAAAATCCACCAATAGCGTTACTCCATTTCGCACCGGAACGAAAAGGAAGCAATCCTATTGGTGGGTGTTTTCCTCGCGCACCGCTCAGCTACCTCGCACGGTTCTAGTGCAAAAGCAGCCAAATACACCTTTTACCAGCGATGCTTCAATGGCCAAACAAGATATAAAAAGCTTAACGTATATTCCGTGAAGCTTGCTATTCGATTTACGGAGCGGACTTTTAGGCGCGTAACGTCAAGCGGCAGGCGAGGTGGGGTTGGACGATGAGGTCGGGCGCGCGTCGCGAGCTGGTTCCTGTGCGGCTGCAGTGCCTCGTGTAGCACCATGGGATTCAGCTCACGGCCCGCGCCACTAACTACACACTAATCACGTAACACGGCGGCCATCCTAACGACACTAACCACGGAACGGACGGCCCGGTGCTAGGGTTGTGAACGTAACCGTTACGCAAGCAGTTTGCTTATTTGATACCCGTTTTGTATAGAAAACTAAACGGCATCTGTGAAGTGTTTGTGGTAGACAGATACGATTCAATCCTCATAGCTTTGTTAGAGTACTTGCGTGAAGCCATACATAACACGAGCATATTAGCTTTCTAGCTGGGTTGACAAGACTACTATTCATGTGTTAGTAAAGCATTTATAATGATCTTTGAAAATAGCTTTAATTTTCGTGCAAAGCTGCTTTCAAATATGCGAACGCTGTAGTAACTTTTATTGTCACATCGCTATTACACTGGGCCCACAGACTCATGTGCGCTTCGGATTTTATCCTTCATGTTGGGTGTTCAGCACCATATGGTATTGTATAATTTATCCATCACTAACAAAAGTAACTGAACGATAGCATTGGTATCATAATAACTTATGTATTATAACTGAAACCCAGCGATATATCTTTATTAATGTTGTCCTTCAAGTTTCTGGAGAAAAAAGTTTTTATTCTGATAATATAAAAGTTCAGCAACTGTTGTTTCGAACGATAACCAATATTGAGCTGTATTTAAACTAACATTAGCTGGGCTGCTTGTTCTATATTTCATCATTACCGTTTAAGAATTAAAGCCCAGTTAAAAAGCTTGAATTTACAATTTCAGTAATGGTTCGTTACTTGTACTTTGTTCCATTTTCATATAACTCGATGTACATTGGTGTTTGTATCATGTGTCAATGCTTCTAATTGTAATCACTTATTTATATAGTAATCATTGTGAATAAATTAGTACTTGAGTTAAAATGTATCATGTCTTTTGTATGAACTTTTTATATGACTTTATTGTTATTGATGTTACTTTTAATTTAATGAAGCTACAATGAATATTACATTTATTTCAGCTCATTGTTATTTTGTTAATACTTTGTAATTTCGGATGCGAGATATCATTTTATTCAGGTGACTAGAGAAACTCTTTTATTCGACTGACAATTACAACGCCAGTCCGCAAAGTAGGCATGACACTAGGCATCTATGAATTAAAGTATTTAAGTCTGTTTTCTTAGGATTTTAATAAAGTGTATTGAATATTATTAAGAATTTAGCATAAAAAAGCTAATATAACCATTATCAGTAATTATACGTGAAGAAAACGTTTTATACTGGGTGCGTATTTTTTAATTATTCAATCAAGTTTAAAGTTAGTACTTGTATAGGATTGTAGTAGCGCTCTAATGACAAAATGGTTACACAAGTTTGTCGCTAGGCTAATATGATTAAATAGAAAAAGTTTGAACTCTGCACTGGAATCAAACTTAGTTAAACCACTTATTTTAAATGTGAAACGTCAGAAAATGGTAATTTTAGTTTTAAACTGTTTTCTCTTTATTTTGACTTAAGCTTTTAATTTGATAAGTGCACTCAGAAATCCTATCATTCGTCGTTGTAATTCTCAATCGGATAATAGTTTTTCAATGGCAATGTAAAACTTCCACTTGTCCCGGACGATGCCACATAAAGTCCCGTGTGGTTGCAGAGCCGCTGGAGCTGGAGCCGTTCCTGGCGCTGGAGCCGCCCATGTCGGCCACGGACTACGGCTTCTGCCTCGACCACGACGAGGGCCTCTCCGAGCTCTTCGACTTTGACTTCTAACCCGTACGCCGTAAGGGCCAGTGATATTGACATTCGATCGATCGTGCGGGAGACGGCTGCGAACGCGTCGCGAATGTTCGCTTTCTATTCACACTCTGCTGCAATGATGCGCAATATATTTATTTTATTGCAGACGTTGCGCGCGCGTTTTTTTGAACGCGCCCGCACTGCCGTGTTCGACAGTGCCGTTTGTTCGCGTCCTCGCGTCACTTCCTCCGCAGGACGGTCCTGTGATCCAGCAGATCATTATTTATATTATTCGCAGGCACGCGGGTCTCGTACGCCGGTGTCATTGAATTTTAATAGTACGGAGAAGCACGTTGTTCAGATGAAAATATAAAAACCTTCCATGTATATTTGACTACAATTTGCCTTCAAAATACAAAATACGATTTTATAAAAATCAACAAAACCTCAACATATCTTCGGCGTTATCTAAAACCGTTTTTAATAGGTCCTTTTAAAAAGCGGATAATTACGTCTCTAATGTTGTCATCTGGTTTGTATCTCTCGTAATGTAAATTCAATTTCTGTGCCGGTACTGAACTGATTTATTTATTTTAGCTGTGTCCGAGCGATTGGCTTAACTGATATTTTTACCTTTGGTAAGTTATTTTATGTAGATGAACATCATAATATATAAAAAATTATTGTGTTGAACTGTATATTTTTAAATATGACTTTTCTGTCATGAGGAGGCTACTGACTGTGATGAAGGATAAAAGAACATATAAATATATTATATCAAATAAAAAATGAGCACATACTAAGTATAATGTCATTTAGATTAACTGAGATCACGGTCAGGTGCGTCTTCATATTACGTTTACCGCGATGTGTGTGTGCGAGTTCCGTCTCGCCTAATCGGTCGATATATAAATGTTCCTCGATTGACGAGTGAGGAGTCGGGGCCGCCAAGAGCGAAGTGCGACGACCACGAGACCGGTTCTATATGGGCGTCATCTGAAAAATACAAGTTGAGGGATTCTTGCATTACGAGAACCTTTGCTGTGGGTAGCAAACATGCAGATGTAGTTGATCATTATTTTTATATGTGATCGCACAGCCAACCACCTTATAAGAAGCCGACGGCCGTGGGCGGTGGTCGCGCTGCGCGGGTGGCCGGGGCGGCGGCCGCGTGTACATAGCGGCGCTCAAAGGGCGGCCGCCGCGCCCTGTACATATTACGATGTAATGAACGGTGATATCTTAGCGGCCTTCAATTTTACTTGTAAAGCTAGCTCTAGTGTACCTTTTGTCATGCGTTCGCGCCGTTAGGCTATATTTTGCGTTGCCACGTTCCGTTCGTCACTGATTTGCCAAATATTTAGACGATACCTGAATTCTGACATGTTTAAGTTTCGTTGTGGGTTCGTTTTTGTTGATCTTGTAAATAACCACCGGTCTACGGACGGAGGCGGGCGGTCGATGGTATAATTCGTTCTGAACTACTCGATCTTGAGCACGTTTTAGGACGCTTTTGAAGCACTGTTTCCGTATCGCGAAAACTCATAACGTGTATGACAAATATAAAATTTATGTTGTCTACATGCTCATCAACGTTGTCAACTATGTACGTAAAGTATTTGTATACGTACATAATAGTATCAAGCAAAGTACATAAAGAAACTGATGTTTTTTTTATTTTTTTTACACATGTTTGTGAGGCGGAAGCACTGCCGCGTCCATAGCTCGCGTAGCTGCCGCCCGCGCTTCGTCCCGCCGTCATCGTGTAGTGTACAGCACAAATGTCATTGTAAAAACTTATTGATAAGTGCATATCAAAATAATTTTAATGTTAGTGTTAATTTGGAGGCGCGCGGTGAGCATGGGGGTGTGAGAGGCACGATGTAAGAATTAGGGATAGCTTTCTAGACGGCACCTATAGACTACTAATGTAGAATCGTATTTGCAGAGGGCCATCGTTCATATAGTTTAAAGTTTCATATTCACTCATTTAATGTTTTAATTAATGAATTCATAATTAGTAGTATATGCAGTGCGTTTTCGTCAAGCTATCCCTCGTTTGCAAAAACCCTTTAGTAATTATGTTTTCAAAATAAGAAGATTCCGTATAAATTGTACGCACAGAAAATTACGAAATATTAAACAATATTAACAAAAATAATGTGTTTAGGAGTCCTCTATAGCACGCTTAAGTCGCGAGACTATCCGCCAGACCTCCCTTAATAGTATTAATAATTTCATTTTTATTTATTATCTTATTGAGTTTCGTTTAGGTATGTCCTGTGAGATCATTCCCTCTATTGGGAACCACGTTACATCATCAGTAACAACAATGAAATTAAATCTAAAACCAATGAATTTATAAACATATTTTTCTTCAACTTCGTTAACGATAACTTTTTAATCTTTTGGTTTAATAGTTTACTATTGATTTTGTTCTTTGATGTTGAATCGTCAGAGAAACGAAGAAGCCATTAGGTTGCGATAGTTGAAAATGTACCTACGACAGACGCTAACTGTGTGGTGGCTGTCAGGCAGGCGCCGCCAGCGTGTGGTGTGTGTACCGAACAATAATATGTATAAACTCGACAATTTAGAATCCTAAGTATATTTGTTGCAAAGATACAGAGGGTTCTAAATGGATGTCGAGTTAAACTGTAAAAAGAGAATACATAGTATTGAACTTCACTGTACGCCTATCTACCGGCAATCTTTTATTTAGTTTAAATGAAATTGTTTGTGACACAAATTCTGGGGCCAAACATACGAGAAAAGGAAGTACAAATTAAACAAGAGTTTTCTCGTAATTTAGTTTAAGATTTTACGCTACTTCCATTGTTGACATCGATCGACGTTTTGTTTATAACATTTTGTAACTTCAGGTTTATTAGAGTAGGACTTTGTCCTATTCACTAGGTAATATGAAACACATTTATCGAGAATCGACTAATGCTCTGTCATAAAAAAACTTTTCTTTACCAACGTTAAAATGACCTACTTGTAAATCAAAGTAGGATTTGCACTATTTTTATACATCACTAAAATTAAACATCTGGATATTTTAAACTGTTAACATTTTTGGTTATTTCTATTATTTATATTGATTGTGATATGAGGCAGATTAGGGTAATTCGTTAGTATTTTAGATGAGCGTGCAGACTTTAGCGACAAACATCGTACTGTGTCGTGATCGTAATACTTAGTTAGAAAAGTGTGTCCAATGTTTCATGAAATTTCTGAGCCATGTACGATGTTTACGCTTTGCTAATTTTAATTGTAATATGTAAAAAAACATTGTTTCTTTGTCGCCACATACATTTCAAAATTTAACAATTGTTAAGTACTCGTTATAAAAACTTAGAAATGAATGATGGCTGAAGTTGTTGATAATCTAGTATTTTATCTATTGAACACCTCATATCTGTCAGTATTTAAGTTCATTTTAGATAGGTATTTAAATGCCGAATTAAGCTAAGTTCGAATTGTTGTGGTATAATCGTTCTTAGATATTATTGTAGTAATGTGAATCAACGTTGTTTGATTGT
Source organism: Eudonia mercurella (assembly GCA_963082485.1). Classification (NCBI taxonomy): domain Eukaryota; kingdom Metazoa; phylum Arthropoda; class Insecta; order Lepidoptera; family Crambidae; genus Eudonia; species Eudonia mercurella. Next base: position 5,601,705 of record OY720025.1, on the reverse strand, counting down.
TTCCTTGTAATTATTATAATAACTAATTCAGTATACCACGAATTGACCAAGTGAAATCGGAAACTTCAACATTACGATGATTGGAAAAGATCCCGTGTTGCATTCGTGTAACTAACTACCTATAACGAGTTTAGTCCATCGGACGGTCCACAGGGTCCATAAGTAGTACGCAGACAATATAACAAGCCACGCGCGGACGCCTGCCGCGGGACGTCTCACAGTCACAGGTGACACTTTCTGTAGAACTTCGGTTTACTTCTTACCATTGTACTTACGTTTTTGTTGTATAGTTACACAGTTGCTTCTGCTGATGACATGTGTAGATATAGCGCGAGCGGTGTCATCGGACGGGTTGTATCCAGGGAAGTTTTATGTTACGTACGGTACATAGACTCAGTGCTATAATGAAAAATAGACTTTTTGATGGCATGTTTTTGTGTAATAACTTTATCTGGGTTTATTAAATATGAAAATTGAAGGTGCAATGTTATAATATATGTGTGTATGTATGGAACGAGGGTCAGGAAGTCGCGAGAGCCCGCCGGTTGATGTTGGTGAGAGGCCTGTTTGGTTTGTATTAATTTGTGTTGGAAGACTGAGGTTGATTATTCCAGTTTCGACGAATGTGCGAGTTATTTGTTGATTGAATTTAAATATAAAGTCATATATATAGTTAGGTTATATTTTTTAATAAATATAATATTGAGATATGTAATATACTCTTGTATTTTTATTTTCAATTTTTCCCCTATTAATTTAAAACTGCACAATTTAGAAAACTAGTTTATTTGTAAACAAGTTATAATATTTCCTTATTTTAGGTGTAATATAACAATATTAACTTAAAAATTAAATAATACTTTATTATCATATTTACAACAATTTATGGTAACACTGGCACTTAATTTTTTAACACTGGTTTATATATAACATTTGGTTTTTAATAGTGAAACCCAGGCAACTTTTTCCGCTATCTCTATAAATTTGAAGAAACCAAAACCGTATTGGCGTATAAACCAAAACAACTAATTATGAAACAAGCGTTGATACAATGAAATAAGACTACAGCACGATCTTTCAGAGAGAACTGCTGTCTCCTTTTTAGTTTCAACACTGGTGCTTATAGTTATAGCACTAAAAAGTTTGATGAAAAAAAAAGAACGAACGGCGACGTATAGATATCAGGATAGCTAAGATACACGTGGCATGGATTATGTGTAAAATAATTCGGTCTCATTTAATAAAGTTGTCAATAGGAAAGTTTCTGAACGAGTGACTCCAGATGTCGGTGAAGGCGGTGCTGACGAGGTCGTTGATCAGCGGCCGGATCATCGCGAAGCCCGGCTTCCACGTGAGGTTGATAAGTCTGTCCAGCATACCCTCTGCAAAAGAATGTATTAACATTTAAAACAGTTGCTATACCTACTAGTGAAACTCAACTGTTAGCATTGGTATACGATCTCCCGTGGTTTTAGTTTTCTAGACTGGAACACGCTTTGTTGAGTGGTATTTAAAAGGTTAGACCATCGAATAGGTAGTTTCTAAGAAGACTGATACGTAATTGTCTGTGAATCAAGGTAGTAGTTATTTAAAATTTTTGAATACCTATCGGTAGTCTGCAGTGCGGAGCTAGTTTTTTTAAAAATTGCTGAACGCTTTAATTGATTGATAAAGCAGCTAATTAATCATAGTAGGTTCTTATTATGACAATGTTAAAGTTTATAGTACTGGGTGCCTAGTGCGAGTTTCATTCGCCATTCGATATCACGTTACCGTAAAAGAGAATTTGTATGGCAATATTTTAATTCTTCTCGTATGTCGCCAGGAGGCGCTGCTTTAATGCCATACTAATTTTCGTTTTCGTAAACGTAATCGAATGAATACCATCCGTAATTCACAACTTACACTAGGCACCCAGAAGTGGTCAGCGACTCTGACTGTATGTACATAAACCTGTCAGGGTATTAACAGTGTTCACACTGGCCATACCGAGTACCCCGTTGCCGCGCAGCAGGTTCCCGACGTGGACCTCCATGTCGCCGATGTGGTCCACCTCCACGTGCACCGCCACGCCCTCGCCGCTGCGCTTGATGCGCGTGGTCTGCGAGTAGTCGCGCAGCGTCATGTTCCATCGGCCCGTGCGCATAACACCCAGCCCGAACGCGTCGCCCTGTACCATACAGTGGTGGTTTATTAGATGACCTCGCCGTAGTGATGGGTTGTGGCCCGATGTTCTTTTGTTTATGTGGGAAGACCTGAGCCCAGCAGTGGCACGTTTATAAGCTACTGATGAAAAATATAGATGAATCCTCGAGTGGAGTCGCAACCAAGCCCGAACGCGTCGCCCTGCACCATAAATAGGCTATAACGTGCTGTGTTGTGGCCCGCTTCTACTTTGTGCTGTTGCACGTTTTTAGTCTCATTGTTAATTTGGTGGTTAAGTAAATAAAAATAGAAAAGTATCACAACAGAAAATGGAAAAATAAAACATTTTTTATCTCAATTTAAGATATTTAAGTGTTTTTGTATTTTGTCCTTTTTTAAGATTAGTTCCTGATTCGCCGAATTCCTAATTTTCCGGATTCTTGTTTCGCCAAAAGTATTATTTTTTTCTAATATCAATATGTGTAGGTACCTACTAGGTAGGTAGTATTTTTACAACCCGTAACAATTTATGGGAACAATTAATTGCATTAGAAATGTGGCTCATCTTGGCGTGGCCACAATCACCAACTGGAAATCTGACTTTATAGATAATTTGTCGATAATTTGTCGGTCCACCGTTCAAAGTTATAAGGGGTTCAAGGTGGCCCCGCCAGGATGAGCACTCATCTTGGCGTGGCCACCTTTTTTCTCTGAAACCGAAGATCTGATTACACCGATAATTTGTCGGAATTTGTCGTGAAATCTCAGAATTTGTCGGTCCACCGTTCAAAAGTTATAAGGGGTTCAAGGTGGCCTCGCCAGGATGAGGCAAGGATTTTGTTGGTTGATTTTTAAACAAAATAGTCTAGAAAGCACGTCAACACTAGAGCACAAACTGTCTGAGACTGTACTGACTGTACTGTGAATGAGAGGAAAGTACAACAAACGCAGCCCGCCCGCATAACAAAGCCAGAAGCCGGTTTTTTAGGGTTTCGTAGTCAATAAGAAACCCTTATAGTTTCGCCATGTCTGTCTGTCTGTCTGTCTGTCCCCAGCCTAGCTCATAGACTCCTTGTACTAGAAAGCTGTAATTTGGCATGGATATACATATTAATCATGCCGACAAAGTGGTGAAGTAAAATTTTGGAAAATATTTTTTTTAGGTTATCTGGCCTACACGTTAAGTGGGGATGTAATTTTTTTTTCTTGTCTACCCCATAGTGTGGGTTTGTTTTTAAACAGTTTTTTGATTGAGGCATCTGTTTGTGAACTATTAAACTTGAAAGTGCAAAATTTTGTTAGAGTCAAGTGTCTCCCCCCTGCCAGCCAAATCGTTGATTTTGGATACTCACTCAAAAAATTCACGGTAGTTTTACATATGATGAAGTTAAAAGGAAAACTATCACAGCTAAGTAGGCTTTAAAAGTATACGAGTAACAGTCATGTACTTGGCGCAGTACAAATTCCTCATTGGGAACTACTTAAATATCGTTGTCAGGTATATGAAACCGGTAGTATCTACATTTAAGTTTAAAAGCCATTTAAAATATACGCATTATTGAGATGGGCTACGAAACCCTACACTGCGCGTGGCCCGACAAGCACTTGGCCGGTTTTTTTGGTGTAGTAGCACTATTCCGAAATCGCATTATTCTGAATGAACAATTTTAACCTTGTAGTATCTTTATTCCGATTAAAATAAAATGCTTGTACAGTCAGCGTAAGAAAAACTAAAACATTTGATTGATAACTTAAATGCACTCTGTTCATAATTAGACATAAAAATTTCCTCTTGATGACAGCCAAATTGCAAAATAAAAATTAAAAACTTTCCAACTAAAAAATAAACATCTTTATTCTTTAATGAGTCGCAGTCTATGTAAGCACTGCTAACCATCTATCTTCTCTTTTTAAAAATCTTCTATAATCAGCTCTGTACGTTTTCTTGTCCAAGTACTTCTATTCCTTTTAGCAATTGAAATATGTAGATATTGTGCCGATTGATCTATTTTGCGATCAATTACACTTGCTTCTTTTTGCCGGCTCCAATATAGCGCCCATCTTTGATGTTCATCTATGAGTTGGCCTATACCTAATTGGCAATTCGGAATAATGCGATTTCGGAATAGTGCGATTTCAGAATAGTGCTACTACACCGTTTTTTTCTCAATCTATGTTTAGCCTAGGAAGTTAGAAAAAAATAGATACCTACTACCTGTATTAGTAATAATTTCAATAAATGTTAGGTGCTGCAACGTTCTTATTATTTAAATTTAATTCATTCCGGGCCATCTGGGCGATAGCAAAAGCTTTTTTATGTATAAAAAGATAGTGTTAATTTTCAAATGCTTAAGCGCCTGTAGCTTCGAAGACTGCAAGGATACAAAAAAAAATTGTTGACATTTATTTATCATAAAGAATGATAAGATCTTTAAACCCACCAAGTTTCAACGCAAATCCCCAGCTCATTACGGAGTTATATACGTCAACTTTTCCTCCATACAAAAAAAATATTCGATATTTTTTTTCTCGAAAATTATAGGTGTATTTGAAAAATTGTAATCAGTAAAAGTGATTTACAATCAAAAGTGAAGTACCTACGTAAAAAATATGAACTATAAATATTGACTTAGATGCGAATGTCCCGTATTTTGCCAAAGTGGACCAGTGTGCCACGCCAAGATGAGTCACACGAATTAGAAGCATTCTTTCGCATCGTGGCGTGGGTCGCAGGCAGAGATTACATTAAATTGCAAAAATAGCAGGGTAGTCTTTGCCCAGATTGCATTATTTATATTAACACTTGTGTATTACCTTAAATTCATAGTCTCCATCGAGCAATTTTTCTGAGAAATATTGTGAGTAAATAATTCTCTCGTTGTCCCAGTCAGTCCTGAAATAAAGAAAATAGGTAGATGTTACATAACGATGACTATCCCTAAAGTTTGAAGGAATTCAAAACAATTATGCCCCATGGTTTGAAATAAATACTTAACTTAATTCTGAGTCAACAAAAAAATCTGGTAGAGGATATTGTTACAAAAAAGTTTTGTTATCCGGAACCGTGAAATTAGCCCTTACCGAGTTTCCAGCGGCTTCTTCTCGGTAAAGGTCTCGACCTTGGAGCTTATAAAGCCATGGTTTAGAATTTGACTATGAATTTTGACTATATAGGAAACATAGGTATCGATACTTCTGTCAAACTAAGATACCGGTAAAAAAAAGTAACGGTAAGCTTGGTATCGTTACCTGGGTGATATTTTTACTTGTAAATTAACTAACCGCTCTACGCGGATTGGCTATAGCGCGAAAAAAGTAACGATACTTTTCTAGATAACGTTACCTTCATTACCGGTACCAACTTTATAGAAATAACGTTACTTACCGGTAAAAAAAAACACTTAAAAATAATAATAATAATATGCAATATTGACTTCAGAAGTTTCTTATTTTCTAAAACACCATTTTTTATATACACAGACGCTTTCGGGCTCAGACCATAAAGTTAATATACCAACTATTAACTTTATGGCCCAGACACAATAGAATTCAATTGTTCTGTGGTAACCAGAGCACATGAGTGGTTATATCTCGAGTTTTCGGTACTACCTACACCGGTATAGTGGGAATTCGGTAACGGTATCAAGCCCTGGTTTGAATGGTAAAAATACTCACTAGGCACCTGGTCAAAGTCGCCTAGCCGTGTGGTTGTGACTCACTTGAACTTGGTGACAGTTGACTGGGTCCAGCCCCTCTCGTAGACGTTTCGAAGGATGAGCGTGTACCCGACGCCCGCGAGCGTCCGCGACTGCTTCACCTCCCTCGCGAAGTGGGGGTCAAACGGCGCCACCCCCATCTCTGGGATGCCTATAATATACATAGTGAGGTTCATTAATTTATGTTTAAGTTAAAGTTAAGTAAATAACCTATAAACTGTTTCATTGTTGGGCAAAGGCAATGAAATCAAGTCATCGCCACAATTGATGGGTACCTCAAATAGGTAACAGTTGATTTCCGCAAACATGGTTTAATGTCCAATGCTTTATGACCACGTTTGCGGCGTTATTGTTACTTGTCCTACACTATAGGCATGTGTAGGTAAGTATATTGCGATGCAGGCGTTCCTAAAGTAAACATGGCGGCAGATCAACCTATCCAAAACTGTCAAATTTCTACAATCAATTTTGAACTTTATTGTTTTGTAGGTTCAAATCCTGCTCGTGGAATTTTTTTCAACATTTGTGGTTTTTTAATTTGTTCGCAACAAAATTTGCGTTAAAAATTATTTGAACATTTATAAATAGCTTGCTTACTTCTTAACTGATCTTTAATATTTGTAAAAATATTATGATCCGATGTTAATGACGGCAGTTGTTGACATTGAATGGGCGCCTTTGGCTTTCAAAGTAAAAAGTCTTAAATAATTTCGGCGGGCTGGTTAGAACCACGATAGCTCAATTGGAAGAGCACCTGACCCGGAATGTCAGAAGGGTGCAGGTTCAAATTCTGCTCGTGGAAATTTTTTCAACATTTGTGTTTTTGTAATTTGTTCGCAACAACATTTGCGTTAAAAATTATTTGAACATTTATTGTTTGGCTATAGTCAATATTCATTGGAGAAATTTGACAGGTTTGGGTAGGTTGATCTGCCTCCGTCTGTATTAATATCTATTCTACGGTGCAACGTAATGTAGGTGTCAAGGTGTTGAACAATCCGTAGGGCATGCGCGCCGAGAGGTTTGCATCGCCTAGCTCATTTTAAGACCCCACTCCTGTAAACCACCACGTGGGCCGAGTGCGGATTGGTGGTAGTTAACGACTGTTTATGCAACCAGGACCAACGGCTTTATGTGCCTTTGGAAGCACGAAGGAGCTCGAGATGATACATTTTTGATCACCCATCCGATGACCGGCCCTTGCGAAAGTTAGCAACCACAACCGCGGAACTGCGTCATCGAGCTCCTCACCCTCATCGCCTTATACCCACTAATTTGTCTAGAAACGAACATGAGGAACTAACTTCTAATATCGGCTGCTTCCATCTATAAAAATTATGCCTCGATTGAACAGTGAAGATTACCTACTATAGTACCAGGGAGACGAGTGCAATTTTTGTTTACAGTTTGATCATGTTAAAAAACGTTATAACTAATTCAATATAATCCCTCAATTAATATGTGAACAATCTAACAGATTTTAAAATTTAAAATGTGTCTAGTACAGACATCTGCACATCAACCTATACAAAACTGTTGAACTTCAATAAATTTTCAACCTAATGGCCGCCGTACAACAGAGTTGATATTATTACAAGAAAATACACTACCCGTTCCGAAAAACCATGACCGCTCCCACGTACTACGGGTAACGAAACATGTCAGGGAGTTTGCATTTTCCAGATCTCACAGCTCGACTGTCCTGGATCAACTGGGAAGATCTGGGAGTGAACCCGCAGCGACGTAGCGTCCTCACATCCGGCTCTCAGTTCAGACAACTTACAGAGTAGGTATGCTTGTATAATGTACTAGCTGACCCGGCGGACTTCGCACCGCATTTCTATTTTTTTCTTTTTTTTAAATATATCCTATGTTACTCAGCGCTAATGTAGCATTTTAATGGTAAAGAATTTTTTAAATCGGTCCAGTAGATTTTGAGTTTATTCGTTGCAAACATACATACATACACAAATACAAAGCTTTCCTACTTATAATATTAGTATCCCATCAAAAACAATACTTGTCAAAAAAAACCAAGTCTCGCAACTCAGTTGTTCTGCGGTAAAAAGTTGTGAGATCCATGTAATACCAAGTCGGTTATTAATTTATTCAGTCTCTACTTAAGCGACTTTCTGTCTTAATACGTCCAGTCTCTAAGACCACGATCGTGGTCCATAACATTCTTTAATGTTTTATATAAATATATTGAGACTTGGCCATCGCACTAAATAATTGAATTTACATGTGTTTTCAGGCGATTGAATTTACACGTGTTTTCAGGCGTAATAATTCAGGCGTTCATAATTGCCGTAAAATAAATAAAATAAAACATCGTTACGAATAAAGCCAATATTGAAAAATTTAACTGAACCTATTATTCCATTATATTATACATGAATCAGTGGATTCATTAACTGCACATGTAACTTTGTAATCCTATACATTTATATAGGATTACAAAGCTATTTATGCAGTTGGTGTATCTAGAAAACTGGACCGAAATTGCAAAATATTTTAGTTTTTCCTTGATTCATACACCAAACACTACTTATATTCCAAATTTGAAGCTTCTAGGTCTGCTAGAAGTGCCTTAGAATTTTGATGATCGGTGAGTCAGTCAGTGAGTGACAAAATTAAGAAATTTGACCCGTTATAATTCTTAAAACACTGGTTCAAATTGAATGAAATTTGAAATATACGTGTCTTTACAATGCCTGCATGGTTACTGAAAATTTCAGTCTTCTAGTTTTATCCACAACGAAGTTACAGGGGGTCGAAAATGGTCTGAATTGCTTCGAGAAAAGGATGGTACGGCCGTGACGCTTTTTTGCTCGACTTGGTGGGGGCACGGCCGTGCCCCCAGATAGATATGGTCGCGGTTGTTTATGCCCGCTAATGGTGTATCCGTGTACGTATCTCATTAAGGTTTATCGATATAATAAATGTAAGTGTTTAATTTCAGATGTGTCTTTGCAAAAACTAGTTGTTTGCATTGCAATTCACACACACTGTTTAGAATGTTTAGATTTGTGAACTATGTCGCTTATGCCTAGACATAAAGTGCAAAGTCTACTGAGGGAATTAGATAGTCTGTGATAGTCTAAAGTGTGAAGGCGTGTGCGTGTGTGTGTGTGTGTACCTGCAAAATAATTACAAGGCTTGCCTTACCCACTTTGAAGTACGGTCGTAACTTGTTAAAAGCTCTCTTCATGCAGCCGTCGAATTCGGGCGAGTGCTTTTCGCACGCTGAGAATATCCGCACTGCAATGTAAGTAAGTGGGCGGTTTAGTATGAACATTATGACTCTAGAGAACAATTATGAAATATGACAAAGTATTGTAAAAATGCAAAAAGGTATATGTCCAGCAGTGGACTAGTATAGGCTGATGATGATGATTGTAAAAAGATGACGATAACTTGTTCTTGTCGAACACCAGCCCCCTGACTAAAGCTCTTAGCAGTATTATTGCAGTTGTGGAAAAGAGACGCATGTATAATCGCCGCTACACGCGTCTCGTTTTCACAACTGCAATAATACTGCTATAAGAGCTCGTGGTTACCTGCCCTATGTCGCATCGCTCAAATTGATGCTGTGAGAACCTTCAACCCAGCACGTTAAATAATATATTTCATCATAATAGCGAAGGTTAAAACCCGTGCTAAAATATTTATTAAAGTCTTCAATTTTAAAACTCTGATTGCTGGTAAATTAGGTAAGTACTAAATAAACGATGCTTTTGCTATTTTAACGAAAGGTCGATTTTGTGATTATGGCCATTGTAACGACTACAAAAAAGTATTGGGATAAGTTATTACTATGTTATCGCAAATATTATAGATAATTATCTTTAAATTTTTTTGATATATTTAATTCATAACTATAAACTTAACTATGTAGGTATGCCAAATTGCTAAATCTCACACTCATCTGTTTAAAAAGGCGCTACCATGTGTCTTCGTATAAATATAGATGAATGGAATGACTATAGGTAATTTATTCTTGTTGTTTTAGCAAGAATCCGTGTTTATGGAGACACGAGGCTTTGAACTCGCAAACTGAATTAAAAAATATATATTAAAAAACAAACCGCTTAGATACTCGCAGCAGTGACGTCGACGTTAATTGCTCTTGCGGTGGGTATTCTACGAATCGAAGGCCAATAATAATTGTGTTTGCTATACAGAATGTACCCGACAGTCGGGTTGGTAAAGAAAAACGAAAATTATGGAAAACATTAACTTTTTGTAGCTTTTTAATTTTCATCTAATTGTAAGCGCGGCAACTACGTACATTAAATTGATCGTTTTTTGTTAAGGAGCTCAATACAGGATGTATAATCCTGTATATATAGGTATAAAAATAATATATAATAAATACTTGTATATTTCCGAATATAGCAGATAGACCACATTGCCGAGATATTGAGGTTTTTTTAACCGACTGTTTGTTCAAGCATCGTAGGGGTCATTTACCTACTAGTTTTTACCTATAGACCTATGTTAAGTGTCACGGCACGGTAATACTACGTGGTCACGGTAATACTACGTGGTCACGGTTATGGAAGCGCATATGTCATAATAAGTCATAACCCAGCAACCGCAGCATTGGGCCAGCGTGGTGGTATAAAGCCTGCCATTTATCGTGTTTCCATAGGTGGAGACTTGTGTTAGCATAGCCATATTTATTGATCATTATGTTTACTTGACTTTTTTGCTGTAAAACACCCGAATACAAATACTAAAATAAATAAAATAAAAATAGGCAGACGATGATGATATTAGGTCATAATAAGGAAAAGCTTTAGCTGGTCGCTGGAAATACTTGGATGCGATCAGCTCAAAACAGAAGAGAATACATAACATGGATGAGGAGCCCAGCAGTGGGTAGATACGGGCTGTAAGTGATGATGATGATGATAGAAAAAGCCCATAAAATAAGAAATGAAACCAAAGTCCATAAAGTGTGTTTAACCTTATGGTCTAACTAAATACATAACACCAGAAGTTCTGTTTATATTATTTTGACATTATACTTACTTAATAAGTACATACACTAAGTACCCATCGCTATATTTACTTTGATTTTATATAAGCTTACTACACGGTCGCTTAGAGTTCGTGCGTGTTACGTCGATATCGTCTTACGTGTGGGTTTTATCCTAAGCTTTTTTACCGACTTCATTGTTGATTGCCGTCACCAGGAATTGTTACGCACAATATTCAAATGTTTGTCAGTCTATCAGTCTGTTGTCCGGCCTTGGGCGGGATCCACGGGCTTGAATCACCACTGCGCCGAGACGCAGGGCTGCCAGAAGAGCTTATATACTTAGCTTTTGATGTTTGTAGTTATTGGGAAGTATTACGCACAATATTCATCAAATGTTTGTCGGTCTGTCGGTCTGTCGTCCGGCCTTGGGCGGGATCCACGGGCTTGCATCACCACTGCGCGAGACGCAGGGCTGCCAGAAGAGCTTATATACTTAGCTTTTGATGTTTGTAGTTATTGGGAAGTATTACGCACAATATTCATCAAATGTTTGTCGGTCTGTCGGTCTGTCGTCCGGCCTTGGGCGGGATCCACGGGCTTGCATCACCACTGCGCGAGACGCAGGGCTGCCAGAAGAGCTTATATACTTAGCTTTTGTTGTTTGTAGTTATTGGGAAGTATTACGCACAATATTCATCAAATGTTTGTCGGTCTGTCGGTCTGTCGTCCGGCCTTGGGCGGGATCCACGGGCTTGCATCACCACTGCGCCGAGACGCAGGGCTGCCAGAAGAGCCAAATACTTAGTTTTCAATGATTGCAGTCACCGGGAAGCAATACGCAATATTCAAATGTATGTCAGTCTGTCGGTCTGTCGTAGCGACCTTGGGCGGGATCCACATTCTTGCATCACGAGACCCTATATACTTAGTTTTCAATTATTGCAGTCACCGGGAAGCATTACGCACAATATTCAAATGTTTGTCAGTCTGTCAGTCTGTCGTCCGGCCTTGGGCGGGATCCACGGGCTTGCATCACCACTGCGCGAGACGCAGAGCTGCCAGAAGAGCCTAAATACTTAGTTTTTGATGGTTGTAGTCACCGGGAAGCATTACCTACGCATAATATTCAAATGTATGTCAGTCTGTCGGTCTGTCGTAGCGGCCTTGGGCGGGATCCACGGACTTGCATCACCACTGCGCTGCGCCGCCGAGACGCAGGGCTGCCATAAGAGCCCACACTTCAGATAAAGTAATACAGTTACCTATAGTCCCCTATTTAATTACCATAAAACATTAAAGATTCTGCTCATCATTGTGCAAAACTTCTGCTTTGGGAGCAACTTCGAAATCTCGAAAAAAGATCTGCTGTCTAAAACATTTGATTGTGTGAGTTAATATACCTAACCTACACCTAGTACAAAATAAAACTATCAACGATTTCGATTTGGTCTCGTAGTAAAAGTTTTACAAAATGATAAGCAGAGACTATCTTTAAGGTATTTATAGTAATAAAAAAATAGGTGCGTTTATAAACTATATACCTAGCAGGTGCTGATTGTAATCACAATATTATGTGAAAAATAAACGCGAGTAGATCCGTAAAAATGGTTTAATTTTAAGAATATTTATAATAAAAATATTTGCGAAAAACTTTTATCTTTAAAAGAAAATACCTTTGAGACCTAACATGTAAAAAGTTATGTCGTACTTCGCAAAGTTTATTTTACATTTGAATTCGCTGCTTTAATGCCATACTAATTTTCGTTTTCGTAAACGTAATCGAATGAATACGGATAGTAAACAAAACTCACACTAGGCACCCTGAGGGCTTCTAGAAGGGATGGCATAACGCAAGAAACCGAAAATTTGTATGGTATTTTAGCAGCGCCTCCTGGCGACAATCGAGAAGAGTTAATATTTTGCCATACTGATTCTCGTTTTCGTTAACGTGATCGAATAGCGAATGAACTCGCACCCTCGTCACCCTTCTAGATTCTCCGAGAATTACGATCGGATCGAAAGCGGAACAACAAGAGGGCGTCTCTAAATACTCGTAATCTATGTTGTAGGGAAACCCCTTTCCCTTGCGCTTGCGCCATGCCTTCTTGAAACCCTCTAACGGCGTGTTTCGAATTTCGATCACCACCCACCAGCTAAACAAGTCCGGTGGCGCCATAAAGGCTCTAGGAGGCCAAAAGTAAACTTTCTCAAAAAACAATCGGCTCGGTTTGACCGGGTCAGTGGTTTACGCGCCCGGTCAGCGATTGCTAAGGTTAAGCGATTCACAAAAGATGGTAATCGGATGGGTGACCAAAAATGTATCATATCGAGCTCCTCCATCTTTCGGAAAGCACGTAAAGCCGTTGGTCCCGGCTGCATTAGTAATCGTTAACAACCACCACACCGCTCTGAGCCCTGGCTTGGGGCCCGTTCTCCCTGTTTATTCAAAAGGAAGGCTCGTTTTTTTGAAGAGAGTTTGCTAAATGCCACACCATTTTTAGCTTCATCATCATCATCATCATCATCATTATCTCAGCCAAAAGACGTCCACTGCTGAACAAAGGCCTCCCCCAAGAATCTCCATAACGACCGGTTTTGTGCTGGTTGCATACAGCGGCTTCCCGCGACCTTCACCAGATCGTCGGTCCACTTTGTTGGAGGCCTGCCTACTTTTAGCAGGCCTGCTTTTTAGCTTCACCGGGCTTTTTTTGTGGGCGGCGAACTCATATAAAACTTAAAGGGTTCTTCAAGCCGTGTGAAACGAAGTACCGTCAGAGGTTTTCTAGAGGGAACGACATCACGCATTAGTTTCCGCCCCCTACTAGATTTTTCGAGGGCTTCAGATCGGATCGGGGAAGACTCGTGCTCCAACAGTGGGGACATAATGATCTAGGTAGTGTTGTAACGTTGTCGTTGCAATTTACTCAACGTTATATTTTTATGTTATGCATTTTGTAGGAGGCTATTTAGTTTTAAAATCTATGTCAGATTTATATGAACGGTTCTCAAAAAGAATACCTTGAATGTCATGTCATTGTCATGGAATTTTATTTCGGTTTGATATGATCATTCTTTTAAAATTCTTCAGAGTAACAACATTGTTTTAATATTGATTGTTTAGTAAAAATGTTTAAAATATTCAAAATGTGTATTGTGAAAAACCTGTAGCTAATATACAGGTAATTTGAATCCTTTATGAAATACTTGTAAGTAACGTTTTGGCTTAGACTTATTGATACTGATTTATTGTTTTTCTCCTTTTAGGTTTTTCTCTTTAGTTTAAAATTTATCCGATTAACCTTTTACCTGTGGATTTCCTGAGTTTTTATGGCCATTAGGCCTCAGTGTGTTTGGTTTTTACTATCAATTATTTACGTTAACGATTGGCGTATGAAACTCGCGCTTGGCACCGTGGTGATGACCGGGTCGTGGGGTCAACCTCGCACTGGCAGCCTCGCACTGGCAGCCCTGTCGAGATGTCCCGCACTTGCTCAACGCTCGCACTTGCTTCGGTTGCGTCAACGCATCTTTAACGCAAAAAATATTTTATTTACAAAGATAAAAGGAATCCCACTTTTTACCTTCATGCACAATTAGCAGAGTTGTGCAATGGGAGGTATGTCAAGTAAAATTTTATGACATTTCGATTGTTTATGTTCGCGTTGTCATCATAAGGTTCCTTCTTCTGTGTCATAAGGCTTATCTACTACTTACCAAAAGTTACCTACGTTGAATTATTCTATCGTCGGGGATAATTCAAAACCGTAAGTTGCATTTGTTTAATGGCGCGTAAGTGTCAAACCACAATAATTTTTCAGGAGGAGGGCGCGGCGGAAGAAAGAATACTATTTATTTAATTGTTTACTCGGTGGTTTTACGTAGGTACCTATTGGAACATAGCAATTTGGCTCCTGCAAGTAAATTGTAATATTTATGATATATTTTCTAAAAAAGAAGTCCGTCAATAAATAAAGCAAAACTGCGTAAGTGCCTTTGTACTATGACAAAGGCACTTACGTAGTTTTACCACCTTTTGCTTTATCCATTTTGAATCGTAATCACCAATGCTACTTACGTGGTTTGGAACTACCTCCGATGATATGGCAAATTGTAATGTTACAGCAATACTTACAAAAAAATCGGTTCAGTAAGTGACATACAGCCGAAAGCGGAAGCTCAGTTCATCCGAAATTCTTAACTACTGAGGAACAGGCTAACCTTTATTATAAACATTATTTATGCTGTTAACCATCGCCATGTCGCCATAACTGGCGACAGACTTAGATTGGTAGCTAGGGCTGTCTTTAAACTGACTACCACTGATAAAACTTAACCGAGTTCTTACAATAACATGGACCACCTCACTGAGAATCGAACCCGGGAACGTTTAAATTTCAATTTAGATCTTTTAAAATTAATGTTCTTAATTTTATTTTCGCTTTCTTTTATGGGTTTTCTGTTACTTACTAAAAAGTAATACCTCAAACGTTATGTTTTTTATTTAATTAATTATTAAAGAAATTATTTAGGTCCTCAGATAGTTTAATATTTTTGCGAAAGATAAAAGCAGTAATTTTTCTGTTCCATATAGTAGCATCTACTACTTATGTGGTAGCATTATTTGTTTATAAGATTTTCCTGCTACGTGGACTTTATGACATTTGGAAAGCCGCAAGCTGTCATAAAATATTGTGATGACACATACGAGTTTAAGTTACTTTGTAAGGTAATGGCGCCATCGTTTAACACTTTATGCACAGTGTTTGACAGAGTTTTCGTCATCAAAAAATAAAATAGATTGAACATAGATATAACGGCATGGCTACCCATGCCGTTATATTTCAATAAAAATATTTGTTAGTGATTTTAGTATTTAGTAGTAGACAGTAGTACTAACATACTGATGATGACTGACCCCTATTTTTACTGTCGATATTGGTATCACTACCCATATATATAAGGTCACATTTTATCAACTGCAAATATTTTGAGGATAAATTCAACAACATATAAACAAATTTTATGAAAAAACCTTAAATTTTTATACGTTAATTTTCAAGAAAAACGCCAGAAGACACTTCGATTAAAAAGGAAAATAAAGCACTTTCGGTAGTTTCAATTCAAAGGAGCCGAAACAGAGAGGCCGCAATGCCTTCACCGCTTACACGTGCCCCTAGTTTCATTAAAAAAAACCAACAGAAAGGCCGCTCTTAAAAATATTACAAATTTTGTGTCACGAAAAGTAAAAAAAAAAATTGCGTATTTTTTTTTTAAATGGGTCTTATTTCTCTGATAGCATTAGATGTTTTGTCAAAATATTAGCAGTTGATAAAAAGTGACCTTATATATACAACATATAAAAATACATTACATAAATAATAAGGTGTGCAGATGAATGAGATACCAAAATAACTTCTAACAATATTTTTGTTATTGTGTTGAGACAACCTATACCGGATCACGAGTTGCGGTTTCGGTGATAATTTTAGAGTTTTGTACAAACGATGATGACGTAGGGCCACATTATTTCGCATTATAATGAGTTAAAGGTAGGTATTGTTGTAAAGATTATAAAATTAGAGCTCGAATTTCTACTATCAAACTACGAACAATTGTGGATTTAACATTAAACAGACAAGTTTACCTAACTTTATGTCAATCAATAATTACGTCATGGGGTGGCACTGCTAAAACTATATTACTAACCATTGAGAGAGCCCAACGAGCGGTATTAAAAGTCTCTACTTTTCGTCCTTTCCTCTTCCCCACTGACATTCTTTATAAATCCTGTAAGGTATTAACGGTTAGACAGTTATTTATTCTAAACACAGTCATCAAACAACACGTCGCACTTCCATACAGCACTGAAACTACTAACAAAAGACGAAAAGATATAGTTTGCCCTCAAAATGCAGGAACAAAACATGCCTTCTCTTCTAGATGTTCTTAGGTCCACTTCTTTATAATAGGTTAAACGCTAATTAGGCATATATCATCATTGCTATAGTAAAACAAAGAATATACTCAAAGAAGCCCTTCTCAAAATGTCCTACGAGGATACAGAAAAATTATTAGTTGTCCTAAAATGAATGTTCCTTTTATCTTCATAAGTATCTAGTAGTTTAAAATGAATATTGTTTAAATTTTTATAAATTAAGTAGTTAAGTTTATAAATGAATGTTGTTTTGCTATTCATTTATTTAACCACAAAGAATAAAAGAGTAGTTTGCATTATTATTTAAGAACTTAGTAAGGCTCCTAGTTTGAAATAAATAATGTTTAATTTATATACATTAGGAAGATAAGATTTTTTAAATTAATATAGTTTAGTTTTGTTTTTTTTTAAATTTTATTTCGTCAATAAGAGTAAAATATATATTTTGCATTGCTAACTTAAGAATTTAGTAAATCTTTTATTTTTGCCTGGAAAGCAGGTTAATCCTAGTTCAGGCACTTGTGTATTTTTGACATTATATAGGATGTTTAGTATTCTGGATATATTGTAAAGTAAGTTATTCAATAAAGATTTTTATTATTATTATATTATTATTATTATCATCCCTTAGGCAAAGTATATATACCTAATAAGTTTATCATAGTACTTTCGAGCTAACACAGACATAGATAAATAGATAACAGAGCTTTTGAAAATATCAAATTTCGAAGCCAGCAACGCTTGCAATTAACAATTTTCCTGTATGTACAATTATCAGTTCTACCTTTCCGATTAACCCTGTCCTGCTGCAAAACTGCCATATCCACTACTTTTCTACCTGCAGACTACTATTATGTTTAAGTAGGTTTATTTATATATATGGTATTGATATATATATTTCTCATTATTCTCTTTATTTATTTTTAATCTTAGATCTAGGTTTTATAAAAATTATATAAAAAGTAAAATATAACGAAATACATACAAAAAATACAACTTTTATAAAAACCTAAACCTAGAACGCCGCCATTAGCGGAGACTCAAGCTACCGGCGATTAAGGCTGCAGAGAACGAAACATCCTGACAATGCGTGCTGTGTCCAGGAGTGTTGCCTTCTGTATCTGACCCTTGATCAGCCATCCAGCGAAAGTCTCTTGAGATGTTGGTCGAGATTCTTCGCTATAACGCCGTTTGCAGATACGACTATGGGAACAATGATCGTCGAATCCACATCCCACATAGCGGTCACCTCGTGAGCCAGTTCAAGGTACTGTAAGCTTGCCCTTCTCGGCTTTCACAAGGGTCTCCTCATGCGGAATGGTGATATCGATGAGCATTGCCTGGCGCGTCAATCGATCTGTCAATACGATATCAGGCTTATTTGCAACAACAGTCCTGTCCGTGATAACAGATCGATCCCATTAGCTCGTTATTATTCGTAGTGTTCGCGTAAACTTTAGAAAACAATAAGTAAAAGCAGATTAAAAGACACATTTTAATAATTCTTTGTGAACTTGAAAGTATGACACCGGCTTATTTTAACACAAACTATCTAACTTGCTGTATACTATGGAACTCGACTTGTCTGTTTCTTCAAATGTCCACTGAGACGATAATAGACCTTTTAAATTAGCAAAATCGATGCAATAAATAATGAGCAATATTTCAAAATAGATAAATATTATGTAATATCAAAGGTTTGTAACGGGGATTAACGTAAACTACTTTGTAAAGGTATCACATACATATACCTACGTACCGGAACGGTTCAAAAGTGTAAAAGTATATAAGTGATGTGTGCTTATTAACTGACCGGCATTCTAATAACAAATAGGTACTTAAAGACTTACCTATATCAGTAACTTCATTGTCTCCCTTAGTCAACTGTAAACAGCACAACACTGCTGCAACAGTTCCCAAAATGTGCTGCATTTTAAGAAATTTTTAAAACTATATTAACACTTGAAGTATTCGCTTTAAGACTCACTTCTATCACGTTATTCGAGACTTCTACGTTTATCGATTCTAACTTGATTAGCAGTAGCATCCGTAGCGGTCTAGTACCGTGCTCGAACAGTACTCGCTAGAGTCGGTCAAGCTCTGCCCTGCCGAACCGAAGGTCTGCGAAAGTGCAAGCATTTTCCCCTTCCATGATGACTTGCGACAGAGCCGACCGCTCTGCCGAACGATAATAGTATCTCGACATTTGTCATCGGTACAAGTGGTATTTTTGTTTATATAAGGTTACGTAATCTGCCGGCTATTAGGTGGTACATATTATCACAAAATATGGAGACTGCTGAAGGTATAAGCTTCATAGTACGCTAGAGCAACGTACATATAGACAATCACACACGGACACGAAATCTCGGAAAAGTTCGCAACAATCCGAGTGCAGCTATTGTGAGGTTGCATGCCCGTGGTATTTGTAGTAGTTCTTGCCCGCGACTTCGTTCGCGAGAACTACACAGGAACCTGTTACCGGGAAAAAGTTTTTTAAAATTTTAAAATTTAAATTTAAATTTTTATGTAGGTATGTATGTATGTATGTATGTATGTATGTATGTATGTATGTATGTATGTATGTATGTATGTATGTATGTATGTATGTATGTATGTATGTATGTATGTATGTATGTATGTATGTATGTATGTATGTATGTATGTATTGTAATTTAGTATGTAGGGGGATTCGGGGGCGATAAATCGATCTAGCTAGGATTCATTTTTATAAAACATTATAAAAAAAAATAACGAGCAAAGCTCGGTCATCCAGGTACTATGTCCTTATCCGAGTAATGGTCTGTCTTGTGCAAAATTTTATCCAAATCCGTTTAGCCGTACTCAAGTGATGCACTTATAAACGAACAGCTTTTTATTTTTATTTACTCGTATATAATATAGGTAGGTATAAGTAGACAATATTTTCTTCCACTTTTTTTAATTTTTATGTTGTTTACGTCACCTTTTGACCCTTACCTTAGTGAGGTTGCCCTTTGCGCTACGCTTTACCAGAACTGTCTGCTGCAACATTGGACTTTTCATATCCCGATCGGATCCGAACCCCTAGAGAATCTAGTAGGATACGTGAACACGCTCCAGTTGTGCCTTTTGTACAAGACACAGGTACGGTCTTGCGTGGTGTATTGCTCGCACATCTAGGACGGTTCCGCAAACCTTCACGATGCTTTGGACAGATTGCAGCGTCGCGCTGAACGCATTATCGGCAATGCAGAAGTCGCAAATACTCTCGAATCTTTGCAATTGCGTAGAGATGTTGCGTCACTCAGCGTGTTTTACCGCTTACCATGGTGCTCTGAAGAGCTCTTTGACCTCATCCCACCTTCTTTCTTCCATCATAGGAGTACACGTGCGTACGAGCGTATGCGTGCGTGGGAGTCACCGCTTCACTGTCTCAAATATCCCATTGCGCATAAAGAAATTTGGTGACTCGTTTTTTTGTCGCACCTTCAAAAGATGAAATAGTCTACCAGCACACGTTTTCCCTCCTTCCTATGATGGGTCCTTCAAAAGAGGCGTGAAGAAGGACCTTGTGGGCCGGCAGATTGAGGTTAACTGATGCTAAGTTTGTTCTCACGCTGCTGCACCAGTTATCTTCGCGTCTGGACTCCATTTCCACTTAACATCAGGTCGGATGGAGTCATTTGCCGAGCTATCTATAAAAAAAACTAGTGTTTGATGCCGTTTATATGTGTGATATATTGTACCAAGTAAATATTTTTATATTTCTAAAACTTCTGGCGGTGGTTTGTTTCACACGGCTTGAGGAACCCTTAGAGGTTCTCGCTGCCCCCAAAAAGCTCCGGTGACGTTAAAAAAGTCCAGTAGCAATCAGCATACTCTCTCCTTGCTTTTCGTATATTCGATCATGTTTACTAAAACGAATTTGTATGCCATCCGAAGCAGCGCCTCCAAACAAAATCTAGTTTTGTTCAACATGATTGAATGACAAGTAAATCTCCTACTTAAGCACCCTCGCGCGCCATATGTACGCACGGTCGGTGGCCCGCTAATTATCCACACACGCGGGACGGGTTAAGGAAATCCTAGCAGCATTCTTGGCATTAAGTATATAAAAAATCAACTGACATAATGTTGTTATAAGTATTTTTTACACGCTAAAGACAGAGTAAATCTAGCACCTGCATGTGCCTGTAATAGGAATTACGTTTATATTAATTAGCATGTAAGTTTTTTATACGTAAATTCAACGCAAAAAGGTTGAGAGTGCTTCTATGAAGGGTAGAAGAACCAGTTTTCAACAGGAACCAGTCATCGACATTTTTTCTTTAATCTTTAAAAATAGGGGTCAGGGTCAGCAACTAATTTTGGGAAACAGTTGAATACAGACAGACCACCTGCTTACCTAGCACAAAATTTTAATGAATAAGTATCTATATTGTTTTCTAAAGTTCACGCGAATACTACACATCGAAATGAAACAACTTTGACGGATCTACTCGCGTTTATTGAATACATTAGTTTTAATTAACGTATAAAATAAAAGGGACCACGGAGTCTGCAAAGGGTTCGAAACGTCAAGATTAAAATAAGATCATTTTTTTTCTATGAAATTGCCGATTTGTAAGAAATAGGTAACGTCAGTTTGTCCATTTATAAGTACATGCCAATATCAAAGTTAGGGAGATTTAATGGTACAATATTCACTTTGGTCTATTAGCAGATGTTAATGATTGATGATAAAATGTATAACGTTAAATTATATTCCCCGAAACGCATTGAACGTTTTGCCTATGAGGAGATCTTACGTGGACTTGAGAGCATTTGAAAAAAGTGACGTTGCACTGTTTTGATTTATATGCTAACACTCATTCATGCACATTTAACAAATAATAAGGCGCTGCTACAATGCCATACTAATTTTCGTTTTCGTAAACGTAATCGAATGAATACGGTTAGTAAACAAAACTCACACTAGGCATCAGGGTGCCGTTTCATTCGCCATTCAATCACGTTAACGTAAACGAGAATTGGTATGGCAAAATTTTAACTCCTTTTGTATGACGCCAGGAAGCGCTGCTTCAATGCCATACTAATTTTCTAAATTCATACTAGATTTCGTAAACGGATGAATACGTACGGATAGTTAACAAAACTCACACTAGGCACCCCTATGGCACGTTGAGTGCTGTAGTAGCTTACGTTGAGACAGGTTCCTTGTTGGTCGCACACCTGTATGTAAATACATATATGCTAGTTTGACTTACTAATATTACTAATCTTAATAATGGAATAATTTTTGACATTTTAATGTCAAATATTATTCCACTGCCACTCTATAAGTTGGTACGTTGATAAAAACAGAATTGGGGCCCAGAAAGGCAAGATGGAACATGGTGTTGGTATTACGCGACATTACGCGACTGAAATAAAGACCAATAGCTGCCCTGATGGGCAAACATACCAAAAGCAGTGTGATCACTGCTTTTGGTATGTTTGCTATTTTTTTATTGTTTCGCGTTAATTGTTTTGTTTTGTCTGTATTTGATATTTAGTGTGAGTGTGCTAATGAAATGTGGGTTGGTCGCAATTTTCTAGTTCTGATGTTTTATCAATAAATTAAATATCTGACGTGATGATGTTTTTTGATTTTTCCTCGATTTATTATTGTTGTGTTAAAATGGTAATCGATTGGGACTGTACTCGTATAAAATGAAGGTTTCATTGTTCTCTTTGGTAGTATTTTTTTTATGAAAAAGCAAGTATGTGGAAAGTATATTTTTTTCATTCTCAATGCTATATCTATGTAGTTGAGTCGGTCACGGTCGGTTTAGTTCCGACTCCCGAACCCGAGAACGAGACCGGTCTCAGTAGCTCAGCGGTTAGAGCTTTGGACCGATAATCCATGGGTCGGGT
The DNA here is from genome assembly GCA_963082485.1 of Eudonia mercurella. NCBI lineage: Eukaryota > Metazoa > Arthropoda > Insecta > Lepidoptera > Crambidae > Eudonia > Eudonia mercurella. The sequence goes on along the minus strand of OY720025.1, from coordinate 5,579,024 downwards.
TCATTCCCACCCGAGCTTCCTGAGACTGGTAGAATTTTTCTTGTATAATTGTGTAAGATTAAAAAAATTAAATGTACATCAGTCTCAACGGATGCTGTCATGCGTACCTACAACGGAATCCGCGGCAATCTTTGGAGATGGTTCAAATCTTATATTACAAACTGAATACAAAAGGTGGTCATAAATGGACACGACTATAGCACAGTCTTAATATCTTCAGGTGTTCCCCAGGGTTCGATTCTCGGCCCATTGCTCTTTGTTCTTTTTATCAATGACATCAGTACTTGCTTTAAACACTGTATACGCAGATGACCTAAAAATGTATCGCATTATAAACTATATTCTGATCATCATAAGTTTCAGGAAGACTTGGACTGCTTTACAGAATATTGTTTTATAAACGAACTTGAACTCAGTTTAATTAAACAAATGTAAATGTAAGACCTTCATTAAAAAAAAAACAGTAAACATAACTACTCACTATGCGAATCTAATCTTGACAGAGTACAAAAAATAAGGGGACTTCGGAGTGACTTTAGACACTAAACTGTCACTAGATGCACATGTCAAAAATATGTAGCATAAAGCATAATGTAAAATGTATGGCTTTATTATGCGTGTTAGTAATTATTTAAAACGCCCAAATACATATTTACATTAAGTATGGGACCCATTTTACGAAAAATATTGTAACAGTATAGAAAAAGTTCAAAAAAAGTTCCTACGATGCATGTATTTTAAATGTTACCATAGCCGTTTGTCTTACTCAGCCCTCTTTGAAAAATAAAGCGTAACTTATCTTAGGCATAGAAGACTACAAATGCAAGCTATGTTACTTTACGATTTATGCCATAATAAATATGATTGTACAGAAATAACAAATGATAAGTTACAGAGTGCCGATCAGACCAAGCATACGTATTTGCCTTTTCATTTACAGAGAATCATCATCAATTCATTTACAGAGAAGAACCTTTTCATCTACAAAATATCGTACTAACGCAGGCAAACGTTCACCTATGTTTCGTCTGACCGACAATTTTAATCATTATTTTAATCACAAGGTCGCGGGAAGCCGCTGGATGTGAGTAGCACAAAACCGGTCATTCAAAGAGGATATAACCACTAGTTTTACGGTCGTTGTGGGAGGCCTTTGTCCAGCAGTGGACGTCTTTTGGCTGAGATGACGATGATGATGATGATATACTTGCAGCTATTTCAACCTATAGGAAATCTAATGTAGACAATATAAAAAAGCCTAATTCGATGTAATGTATAGCGAATGTATACGTTGACACAGCTTATTTAAATAATACGCACGATAAAGAAATAAATAAGTAATGATCTAACGCCTGCCATCAACCGATACATATAAATGATCTGTGGTTAACCTGTCATCTACCGTGAATACAGACACAATAGAATTTTAATTGTTTATGGCACTGATCAGTGCTCGCGGCAGATGACAGGTTAACGAAGCTGGTTTCACAATTACTAACCCTAGTTAATTAAATCTATGACAAATAATATGTATTGTAAATTGTTTGTTTACCCTAATAAAAAAAAAACAGTCTGGCTCAAACTGTAAAGTCTTTAAAATGTTTCCCACACTCACACCAATTATCTAGCCCCAATAAGAGCTTCCTTAAGAAACTCGATAAAATGGTTAACTAGACAACGGATAAACATACTTAATATACTTAAATACATACTTATTATACATAGGAAACACCCAGACCCGAGACAATTTAGAAAAACAGGTATTTCTAAATTGACCCGACCGGGGATCGAACCCGGGACCTCAGAGATGGCGACACCATGAAAACCGGTGTGCAAGCCACTCGACCAAGGAGGTCGTCGAAATTTAACTTAAATGGCGTATGGTTGAAGAATTTTGACAGTTTTGGTTATGTTGATGTGTATCTGTGCTTATAATTCACTAGCTCTTTTCACACGTGTATTTCGTATTGTACATACAAAAAAATTTACAATGATTCTCAAATTAAAAAAAAAACTTAAAAAAATAAATAAAATGTAGCCTATGTTACTGACCCGCAAGGAATGTAGTATTTTATTAGTAAAATATTCTTTGGAGTTGGGCCAGTAGTTCCGGAGATTAGCCCCGAATAACATATAAACAACAAACGTTACCTCTTTGATAGATTGAAGCACTCTTCTCAGCTAACCACTGCATAGGTAATAGAAATTCTATTGGTAAAGGTTCTATTCTTAAGATTTACCCCCTTATTCATAAAAACTATTTAAGCATTATTTAGTTAAATATTGTTTTGTCAACGTCACACAAACGTCATTTTGAATATGAGAAAAAGAGACAAAACAATGATTAAACTGTCATCTGCCGTGAGCACTGATCAGTGCCATAAACAATTAAAATCCTATTGTGTCTGTATTCACGGTAGATGACAGGTTAACTAAATTTTGCTTAAATAGTTTTTATGTATAAGGGGGTTAAGGTTCACAGTAAGCTGAAGTTGTTGATGCTATCCAATGTTTTTTCCGATTTTGTTATTCAAAATTTAAACTTATAGGTGAGTAAACAGGACTTCTTTCGAGATGCATTTTTGTTCTGGATCCTTTATCTAGTAATCTAATCTAATCTAAAGTATGCTAAGGATAAGCGGATTTTGACCGAAGAAAGAGTGGGGCTCCTTCCCTATCGACACAGTATCCTAGCGTACTAGTGTTCCACAAGGTGCCAGTGACCGACACTTTTTTCTCAATTCAGTATAAATAGGGGATAACAAATAATTTTTGAGTTTAGTTATTACTTGCTTCCTAGTATCCCTGTGTGGTGCCGGGGATAAAGAATTGCACCACCCCATATCTTCCCGAGGGTGTCGTAAAAGCCGACTAAGGGATCATTCCAGAGGATGGGCAGCAGCATCTCTCTGAGGTTACTCTTAACCCACTGCGATCGCCAACCCGCCTGCCAAGCGTGGCGATTACGGCAAATACCCCTCATGGAGATCCGTGGGGGAGGCCTTTGCCCAGCAGTGGACGTCTTTTTGCTGAGATGATGATGATGATGATGATAGTATCCAGTAAAATTTCAACAAAAAAATTCTGTTATTCTTAGGCGTCTTTAACTAGTGCCACTACAAGAACCTATTAGTTTAAATGACGTCTGCAGCAAAATTTTGTAACCAGCCTTAGGTGGTTGGTATAATGGGCTTTCGTTACTCAATTAGGAATACAATAACTTTCGACACCTTCTAAGCAGATGCTTGTGCGTACAAGACGTGTCGCAACAGTGATGGACCTCCGACATTAATATCGATATTATAAGCGTGTTACGTAAACGTTGCAATGCAATCTTTACTGGATTCTGATGCATTGCATAACGAAGCTTGCTTCTTTACGTGACTGTCTTCATTTATCATAAAGTAATTATTCTTACTACGTTCATCGCCAGCTCATGTTATGTCCTCACTGCTGGGGCACGAGCCTTCCCTATGGGTGGATAGGGAGAACGGGCCAAAAACCAACACACGGGCACAGTGCGGATTGGTGGTTGTTAAGACTCTAAATTGTAAGAGATCAAAGTAGCTTTACCTAAAGATAAGTTGGATACCCAAGTTGTTAAATAGGTGGCGCTGGTTCGATCCCATACAAATAGTAGTTAACTTTAACTTTATAGAATAGTTAATAGAATAGTGATAGAGACTCGGTACACCGCGACTGTATTCCTGTTTGTCGTCAAGAAAAGACGAAAAGAGAGCTGCCAATCTGCCATGCTTTTTTCCACTCCACTTATTTTACTTATATGTTTTAACTTATAATAATGAAGATCTTGATATTATTATGATGATTATTTAATTTAATTTTATCATTCATCATCATCTGCTCATTTTATGTCCCCACTGCTGGGGTCCCTATGGGTAGGGACAACGGGCCATAAACCACCACGCGGGCCCAGTGCGGATTGGTGGTGTTAACGACTGCGAATGCAGCCGGGACCAACGGCTTAACGTGCCTTTCGAAGCACGGAGGAGCTCGAGATGATAAATTTTGGTCACCCGTCTGATGACCGGCTTTTGCGAAAATTGCTTAACCTCAGCACTCGCAGACCGGGCGCGTTAACCACTGCGCCATCGAGCTCCTCTTTATCAGTTTTAATTTTTTTAGATAAATTAGTGCTTTGTTCTTTGAGCTAGCATGTTCAGCTATGACCTAATCTCTAATTGGCTATTATTATAATATGGAAAGACCTGAACCTGAACATATCAGTCTCTTGTGTGCCTGAACCCAGCAGTGGAAGAAATCACGTTTATGCATGGTTTAAAAAAGTATACAACATAAACAACGCCAAAAATATTATTGTTTCATGTTATTGTTTCCAAAACGCAGAATAAGGGACATGGCTAAGCAACTGCCCTTAAAGTATATGAACTTCTTACTAGCTTGAATTATTTAAATATTGATTAAATAATAATAACGTGTTTATTATTTTCCTAGAACTTTCGCGAACAAATCAATAATTTAAAAGATGTTAACTTGTTTTTATGGTTTTCTTTGACAAGGTAACCATAAATATGATTAAGACGTTTCGTTTTACAAAAAAAATATGGAAAATATATTGTTATCATTGTTGATTTAGTTTTTCCAAGCAAAATATATTTTTTTACCTAGTTTTTAAAGTCTGTACACAAACGCCTAGCTAAAGTTTATAGCAAAATGTCTAATTGAAGCTTGTTAACCTATTTACGAAGTAGGAGTTTCTGTGACTTTATTTCCAGAATTGCAAAGATTTGAAAAGTTCCTTAACCGTTTTACATATGAAATAACAATATTTAGCTATCCAGCATTATGTACTACTAGATACGATGTTTATACATTTCAGAGAAGTCGTCCATACTGTATTTAGCCATGTCCTTTACTCGATAAATAAAATGCCAGTCACCTCTAAACAGTATGCATTAACATGATTATCTTTATTATTTGCTTATTAAAGTAGGTCGATCAAGTTAAGTATACCTACTTATTCGTAATACTGTAAGGAAAACGATATTGTTATTTTTTTTTCATAAAGCACGTAAAATTTTATATAAATAGCGTCTTTCGAATTCCTTGACTTGAATTCAGTGGATCACGCCGCGCGCTATTAGTTCCTATTTATTGTTAGAAATGCCAGGTAAGCACTAACCGAGTACTTACTGAGTGCGAGTTTTATCCACTATTCTAAGACGTTATCAACTCACCTCGTTTGTCACCAGGAGGCGCTGTTTCAATACCATCAAAATTATCTTCTTTTAATCTTTAAAACACGTTTAAAATTTACGTATTTATAGAATGATTGTACTTAATAGATTCGCAGTGACGGAAATTATAAACTCGCCACTGCTTCTGGGTGCCAAGTGCGAGTTTCATTCGCCATTCAATCACGTTAACGAAAACGAGAATTTGTATGGCAAAATGTTACCTCTTCTCGTTTGCCGCCAGGAGGCGCTGCTAAAATGCCATACTAATTTTCGTTTTCGTAAACGTAATCGAATGAATACGCATAGTAAACAAAACTCACACTAGGCACTCAGATGATAGCATTCTCATAAAATTAGAAAAAATGAAATTCACATTAGAATAAATATTATTAACGGGATTATTACCATGTTTTCCATGATAGTTTAAAAAGTTATAAAATTCACATGTTTATTATGAGTTTTACATTTGTTCTTTAGTTTAACGTTAATACTAACTAATCCGTATCTCTTATTACAAAAACAACGGATAAACTCAAACTAATAAAAAAGTTTGCCATGTAAATAAATTACTTAATCTGCTAAAAGTTTTTATCATTTTGATATTATGCTAATTGAGCTCATCAAAAATAAATCTGTTTTTTAATAATTCATAAAGTTGCATTGCTTTTTAAACAACTTTATGCATCTTCCCATCAATATAAAATTAATGAAAATCCCTAGTAGCATACTTATTTTAATTCTTATTCTTAAATTAGCCTAGTTTGTCCCACTGCTTAGCAAGGGCCTCCCCCAAAATACTTCGACGCCATCTCTATCCTTGTCGGTTAAATATAAAAACATACATTTTTATTCACAACAAAAATTTAGAAAATAACATATACTTATACTTTAAAAAAGTTTGAAGGTTTTATACCATTCCGTATGTTTGTAGATAGAGTAACTGGTCACAATAAAATTTATCTTTCATTTCTTGAGAGATAGTGACCATTATTCGTTGATTTAACTCTCTCTAAAAACCCGTAGAAATCTGTCTGGCAGTAAGTAAATATTTGCATTAAAAAGAATAGTTAATAACTAATATGTTTACAAACATTGTACATTGAATGTTGCTTAAGTATACGGTAGGTGTTTTCAATGCAACGAAAGTGTTGAAAACATAAGTTTCTAAATCGTTCTCGTTTCGTCGTCAAGTGTTCCTTAATATTGCGGTTAAACTCTAGCTTCCTCGTTAGTCGACTATCCACTCGTCATAGGGCATGTGCTCCAAGATTCTCTCCAGGAAACGCGACATCTTGTTTGCGAGGTCTCGCTTCAGCTCAGGCTTCATCTCTTTCAAGAGTTCTTGTGCGTTGCTATTGATGAACAGGTTGAGTGCCGCTTCTGTTGAATTAGAGATGTATTTTTATTGTTAGCGCGGCAAATGTCTACTCCACCTGATGTTAAGTGGAAATGGAGTCTTGACGCGAAGACAACTGGAAGCAGCGTGGAAGCAACACAGCATCAGTCACCTTCGCTCATTGTGTGCCGGCCCATAAGGTGCCTTTTCATTCCTCGTTTAAAGGTATCTATCCCCATCATAGGAAGAAACGAAAACGTGTGCTGGTAAACAATCTAATCTGTTGGGGTTGCAACAAAGAAACGATGAAGAAAGTTTTATGTTGTATAATTTTTTTCGTTGCTGGAGCCACTCATGGGAGACATGAAAACCCTATAATTTTGTAGTAGTGCAGCGTAGCGCAGTAGAAAACTAAGTGCCTAGGCGCTTGAGATCCGTTTAAAACGTATTCACGGAACTATGTATGTATAATTTTTTGCTAGGTGTTTAATAATTCTAGATTGTCTGGATGAGATCACTCTTAGTGACAAGACTGCCCTTTGTACGTGTATTTTTTGTAGTTTTTTTGTGAAATGTTTTATTTTTGGTGTACAATAAAGTTTATTTATCTACAAGTATATGAATAAGATTAAGTGAATGGATTTCAATTATTTGTCAAATAACTCGTATTTTTATAAATTATTCTGGAAACTAAATCATCTATAAATAGCATTTAATAGCTTCGGATAACGTTGCGTGGGATGTCAAAACACATAAGAATTTCAAGAAAACAACAATCGAAAATAGGAATAAAAAAAAAATACAATTAAATTTTTTGGTAAAATGAAAATTGTGAAAAACAAAAAATGGAAAAAAAAACAATTTTGGAAAACTGAAATCTAAGAAAGGTAACTATTTCCATCACTGCTTATAGGGTGCCTAGTGCGAGTTTATGGCAAAGTTTTAACTCTCCTCATTTTCCACCAGGAGGCGCTTCAATGCCATAAAATATTTCGTTTTCGTTAACGTGATCGAATGGCGAATGAAACTCGCACTTGGCACCCTGAACAAATAAAGCTTTTTTATGACAGTTTGTGTACTTATACTCACGCAGAACGGTATTGCTGTTGTGCAGGTTCTCGACGCCCATCTGGATGTCGCGCACGGAGAAGTCCAGCTTGAGCTGCTGCAGCCGCAAGTACGTGCGCCCGTCGCGCTCGTACGGCGCCCCGCGGAAATACACCTTCGCCTTCACGCCGTCTGGACAATCAGCTCCGATTTATTAACTGGGTTCCCAATAACGAAGCTGTTCGACATAGCCCAGGTGATAGCCAGCAGATATTGGAAGTGGGTAGGCCTTATATGCTGTAGACGAGACCACAGATGGGAGAGAAGGGTTTTGGAACCTAGAGTGGGCACAGGAACGTAGGCAGGCAACCGATGCGATGGACTGGCCACTGGCTGACTGTCAAGGTAGCGATGAAGAGTTAGATGAGGAAAGTGCAAGGCTGGAGGGAATGGCGTATATTAGTGAAGACCTACATCCAACATTGGGTGGTGATCGGTTCAGAAAGAAGAAGAAGAGACAATAAAACGGATATAAATATGAATTGCAGGTGAAAAAAAATTATATTTCCTAAATCTGGCCTCCCTAGCTCGGCCAGACCAACCAGGCAAAACAACATTCCCACCTCTACAGCTAACCACATAGTCAACACGAGTCCAACCCATGTCCGGGCCCTGCCGGACACGCACGCGATGGCAGAACCAGCAGAAGGTTTTGGACCGAACACCTTTGAAAAGACAGCCGAACCCGTAGTTCCAGCTGCTATACACGGACACCCTCTACCGTGGAACTCGATGGCAGAGTGGTTACCGCCTGAGGTTTAGCAACTTTCGCAAAGGCTCTCAAGCTCTTCCGTGCTTTGGGAGGCACGTTAAGCTGTTGGTCCCGGCTGCATTAGCAGTCGTTAACAGCCACCAAACCGCACAGAGCCTGCGTGGTGGTTTATGGCCCGTTTTCCCTATCCATCCATAGGGAAGGGGACATAAAATGAGCTGATGATGATGGTGATGACTCTTCGATGATTCTTTGATGAACCGCTACGTTATTTGAAAGGTGTAAATAAAATGAGCTGGTAATGATTGAAGGTAGGTACGCACCATACTCGCCCCAGTAGTCGCCGCCGCCGGACGCGCGCACCAGCAGCAGAACGCCGGAGGAGCGGTACCGCGCGCGCGCGCTGATGTGCGGCCCGAACATCGTCAGCTGGAACTGGTGCGTCTCCAGGTCCGACCTGCACGTGATTTACCACTTTAAGGCGCTGAACACTGAAATGCGCTCTTTTATTGCATGTTTTTTTAAATGTTTAAATAATTTTTAACGCAAATTTTGTTGCGAACAAATTACAAAAACACAAATGTTGAAAAAATTTCCACGAGCAGGATTTGAACCTGCACCCTTCTGTCATTCCGGGTCAGGTGCTCTTCCAATTGAGCTATCGTGATTCTAACCAGCCCGCTGAAATTATTCAACACTTTTTACTTTGAAAGCCAAAGGCGCCCATTCAAATCCTGCTCGTGGAAATTTTTTCAACATTTGTGTTTTTGTAGCATGTTTTTTTATTTAAAAAGTAAGTATACAAAATGCAAGGTGGACGGACGATTTGGTCGGTCTAAGGTCTCGGGAAGCCGCTGGATGCGAGCAGTTCGAAGCCGGTCGTTGTGGAGATCCTTGGGGGAGGCCTTTGTCCAACAGTGGACGTCTTTTGGCTGAGATGATGATGATGATGATGACACAACATGCGACGCCAAGAAAAATATATGTTTTATTAGACTATTAGCAACAATGTTGTTGTTCCCAAAATGCAGAATTGCCGCGCCATACTTCACCGTGTGGATGTACTGCTAAGATGTACTGTGGATAATAGACAGTTGAAGTCGAACTCTTTCAAACCAATGAGATTATGAAATTTCCTCGATAGACAAATAATCTGAAGTCACCTCTAAACAGTATCTACGTAATTATCTTCTTAATTTATTTAAGTGCGTCGATGAAATTAAGTATAAGTACTTATACATTAGTCCATGCTTATACGAAATACTTATTAAAAACACTTTTGTTTTATGATTTTTAATAAAATATCTTGATTTTAAATGAATAGCATTTTTTAAGTATTTTAGTTCAAAAAGTTTAAGAGATAAAAAAACTGCAAACTGCAGCGGTCAAAATTACTTTAAATAAATGCCGATTTTGGTTTATTGTACATATGTCTGCACATCCGACTATTGGATAGTCTAATGTGTAGGAGTCTGTCAAATTTCTTCAATAAATGTTAAACTAAATGCCATAGACATAAAAGTTCAAAGTCTGTTGAGGAAATTTAACAGTTTGTGGTAGGTAGTTTGATGTACAGGCGTGTGTACTTTCTTGGGGCTAATTACTAGTAAGAAAATGTATTAGCTTTATTTTTATTCTGCGCTTTTATTTAACTTGACTGTGCCTTCTTTCTGCTTATTGCTGACAATTCCAAAGTTACTCTATATATAAAAATATTTTTTATTAAGAAATAAAGTTTTATGATTTCTTGATGATTAGTTGGGTAGGTTATTGAGGACTGTGGTCTCGTCGGTCACGCCGAGCCTGACCCTGCCCGTAAAACTGCACAAAGGATTCCACTCATCGGAGACGTGAGCGGAATATATTAACAATCATCCTTTCTTTACATTGTATTTATGTTTCACAGAAATTACGTTAAGTTATTACCTACTAATAATTTGTAATGATTTGCCAATTAGGTTTTTTTAAAATCTCTATAATCTAAATGCAAGTGTACTTTTATGAAATCATGCGAAAGTGAATCGCATTTCACTGTCGTCAGCACCTTTAAAGTTAGTAAGGCGCCTGCGTTTGATTACTTGGGATTTGTTCTTTTGTAATCTTTTTTTCCTCTTAATGGTCTGGTACCTGACATTGGTGATGGTCATGTTGGATGCACCAGTGGCGTGGATGTCCTTGAAAGTGGCCCGGTAGCCGTCAGGACCTCCGCCCAACGCGATCGACAGCTCATCTATCACGATTGGCTCCGACTGAAAGCGACAATGCGTTTGTTTAATGTCTTGCTACAATGAGCAGTTGGTGCCGTGCTGGCTGTAAGTAGATATTCTAAGGGGTGAGGTCTTGAGCAACAGCAGATCAGAATTATTAGTACAGGACTAAGGATTTGAAAGAAATTCAATAAAATAATGGATTTTAGTTGAAGTATTCTAAGGAAGTAGGTACTATTGTATACTCACTTGAGCTCTTTTATCTCATTAGTATCTAATGTCTTTAATTCTGAGAAAGAAGAAGGTCAAATAAAATAATCGAAGAAAATTAAATAACAAAAAAATCATTCAGAAACCATGCCCTCAAAATCAGTTCATGGTTTACCATATCTTGTAGCAGTATTGTTGCAGTTGTTAAACCGTGAGACGGTGTATAATGTCGTAGGATAATTGGAAAAATCGGATTTTTGCGATAATCTTAGGACGATTACAAAAAATCGGGACATAACAATAACTTTCGTAACTTTCGCTATTGTTTTCACAACTACAATAACATTGCCACAATATATCATTTATTGGTATCATCACAGATAATAAATGAGTGAGACTCACCTCTTCGATGTCGAACTCCGGAGCACCACCCTTAAGGTATTCCAGCAGTGAGTTGAAGCTGCGCACCAGGCAGGCGTCCACGTTGGGGTCCTGCCGCGAGCACCGCCCCCCGAACATATCTGGAGACGAGGTTCGTTAGCGTTAGTTGCTGAATAAACTGATTGTCATACATATTACAACCAGTGCAATACAACCCTCGGAGAAGCTCGATGGTGCAGCGGCTAGCCAGATCTTTATTGACAGTAACGCTACTTTTGCATTACAGGGTACTGTATGGGTGACCAAATTATCTTCCCGTATGCTATATTAGACTATAGACCTTAAAGAAGATGAAGAAGAAGAAGAAGTCCATATGATATGTATGATATTTCGACGATGATTGAAATAAAATATGTATTTTCGATGGCGCCCTTCTTATTACACCAATATCGCGTTAGATCATCATCATCATCGTCATCGCCAGCTCATATACGTCCCCACTGGCGGCACGGCACGAGCCTTCCCTGTGGATGGATAGGGAGAACGGGCCATAAACCACCACGCGGGCCCAGTGCGGATTGGTGGTTGTTAACGACTGTTAATGCAGCCGGGACCAACCGCTTTACGTGCCTTCCGAAGCACGGAGGAGCTCTAGATGATACATTTTTTGGTCACCCATCCGATGACCGGCCTTTGCGAAAGTTGCTTAACCTCAGCACTCGCAGACCAGGCGCGTTAACCACTGCGCCATCGAGCTCCTCAGTCGCGTTAGATAGTGTTGATAAATTTCGGCGGGATGGATAGAACCACGATAGCATAAAGGCAGTGCACCGGGTGGAAGTTTTTACAAGCTTTTTTAAAACTTTATATTGTTCTTTGTAAACCTGTGACAGTGATAAGTTAGTAAGTGGTGTAACAAAAATATGGAATCTATTTACGAGACTTTTTGTACATTTGCCTTAGATGTTTGAAAGGCTCGTTAAGCTGTCGGTGGCTCTCGGTGGCTGTCGTTAAATTCGAAATCATCATCATTGTCATCTTAATGGATTATATCCCGATCTTTCCATGAGTGTGACTGATTCCGAGGAGCGTCAGTGGGACTTTTATAAGCTGATGATAAGGAGCTCGATGGAGCAGTGGTTAACGTGCCCGGTCTGCGACTGCTAAGGTTAAGCAACTTTTGCAAAGGCCGATCATCAGATGGGTAACCAAAAATGTACCCTATCCATCCACAGGGAGGGCTCGTGCCCCAGCAGTGGGCATATGAAACTGAGCTGGTGATGATGATGGTGATGAAGTGGAGACCGCGTATCGGCCAACATAATATTTTTTTATTTTTTTATTCCCTGTGTGGTGCTGGGGATAAACAATTGCACCACCCCATCTCTTCCCGTGGGTGTCGTAAAAGCCGACTTAGGGACCAATTCCAGAGGATCGGCAGCAGCATTTCTCTGAGGTTAACTCTCAACTTACTGTATCCCTGGGGGAGGCCTTTGTCTAGCAGTGGACGTCTTTTGGCTGAGATGATGATGATGATGATGATGATGATGATGATTTATTTATTTAAAAGGACGCTTTTAGACTAGATGTAGCATACGATGTTTGCAAGATGTCTTGCAATTGCTGGATGAGAGTAGCCGCGGATCGTGCTCAGTGGCGTGAGCTTATGTTCAGCAGTGGACTAAAGTGCACGCACTTTATCATACTTAGGTTGATGATTATGATGAAGACGAAGTCGTCAATCTACCAATGAAATAAATTCGAGTCACGATTTCTTAACAAACAAAACAGGGTGCGTCATAAAATCCGCACCGGGCGTTACAGGTTCCTAAATTGGCAGCGCAAACATGGGTTAGTCAGCTGACTTGTTGGTAGACCGTTGCTTTCTTCCGCGGGCACGGTCGATCGGTATGCACGTCGCCGCTCGTAACGGTCAGCGGCATTGACACTGCGCCTGCGCGGTGAAAACAATGGCTTCCTGTGATGGACGGACCTTCGCGCATCGATTATACGATAACGACCCTTTGTGCTGTGAGAATATTGGCATTGGCTAAAACAGTATGCACCTTTCGCGGTAGCATGTATGGAGGCATGGGAATATGAATGCTTTTAGAAAAATCCTATGTTCCTTTGTTTTTTTGAATGCTAATTAGTGACGATGTTCGTCTTTTTCTGTTCCTAGCCTTTAAGTATTCATATGCTGTAGGTATGCAAACTTTTGTAAAGAGTAAGTATCTTCCCATCGAATAAGATATTGTCTAACTTCGATTATAGTAGTTAGTTATTGATTGAACTTTTCCATTGAATGATGTCTTTGTTAAAATTCTGGTATTTGTAGTAGGTAAATAATGTCATAAATCAGATTATTAAGAAAATCATATATTTAACAAGTTTGTAAAATGTTCAAATAATTTTTAACGCAAATTTTGTTGCGAACAAATTACAGTTAAAATTAAGTTTGTAAAAGCTGATTTCTTTGTCTCCGCTTTTGTACCTATTTGTTGATTAGCCTTTGTTCGAAGTCAAATCTTTCCTGCGAGCGTGTTAAGAAACAGTCCATAACATGCTTTTATAACTGATTCGTTGATAATTCTTCTAATAATCCGGTATTTTTTTAATAGATTAATTGATCATAATTTTTTATGATTTAATTATTGTTATGGTACATATGTACCTAACATGTCTCCTGCGGTATAGTTTCTAACTTCAATGCTATTAAGTTATTTCTTTGTGAAATGCTATTATTATCGTTTTTTATCATTAATTTTCGTTCCATTAAAATGTTAAAGTACAAAAAGAGCAATCTATACTAATATTATAAAGAGGAAAGGTTTGTATTTTTGTATGTGTGTTTGTAACGAATAAACTCAAGAACTACTGGACCGATTTAAAAAATTCTTTGCCCATTATGCTACATTAACGCTGAGACATAGGCTACAAAAAAAAAAAGAAAAAGTTTAAAAATAAAAGTACACCCGCGAAGCCGGGGCGGGCCGCTAGTACAATTATAAAGAAGTCAGTGGCTAAAAATAAAACAAAAAGTAGTGCAGCATGGTTATTATATAAGTGCAGAGGCAGGGTCAACGACCCGGGGCTGAGACCTTGCCCGAGAAACTCGATCTCTCGCAAAAACCGTTTACTGTTAATATTGTGGTCGGTACAGTTAATTTGGCGCGATTAAGCTACATGGATGATTAAAAAATAAAGCCACGAAGTTCTTTCAAGGAGTTCAAATTGCGGTGTATTTTCAAAAATAAAAACATACCTAAGTACGGTAGGCATACAACTTTAGATCAATTGCAGTTAATGCATTTTTTTAAATAAATAAATTTATAATGCATCTTTTGAAAATAGATCTGTCAATTGTAATCCGTTAGTTAAATAGGTACTTAATGCTTTACACAAAAATTTTGCAAAGGTAAAAACTAGGTATACTGTAAATGCACTGGGTGGCTAAGAGCAATTTATAGGTACATTCATTGTGAAGATGGATTCAAACTGTCGCGTGTCTGGAATCCAGTGATTAGTCTTGTTAAAAACCGTAAAACAACAATAAAGCCGTTTCGCGTTCCGATACTTACTGTGAGTGTAGTGTGTCGTGAGCATTTTCGAATAATTAAAATAGTGAAATAAGCAGCGCCCTTGTACTTGTCTATTCTTACTATGTTCTCCCTTCTCATTCGTTTGTGTGTACATAAATTATAAATAAATAAGCCTAAAACTAGTTTAAACTACCTAATTGGTATATCGCGTAAGTCTGAACTTAGCTTAAAGTGATTAGCATAAGTCTTGGCCCCAATCCCTGCCAAAAGGTAGAATTATCATTGCGTGCCAATGAATTGACGCTGATTGCTATATATGTACTTCAGTACCTTTAGTATTATTAATTGGTGCGTAGACCACAGGCCCTCACAAGTCTCAGCACTATCATTGAAACATCTTACAATGTATTATTTGACACGCAACGTCTCGTGAAAACTACGTAATATTACAAACTGTTAAAAAAAAGGTTTCGAATTTCGTTAACTTAAAGGAACGTACGTAAGTAGGAATAAAATTATGTTTTCTAGACTGGCGACACTCTGATCCTTAACTAATCATTTGAGCCTAGATCTTTTCTTGTAGATAGAAAATATTTAAAAAAACGTGGTCCTGTTTTTAATGTTCAAGCGAACACTGCTCTGGAAGTGGAAAGTGGAAATTACCAGTATTTGGCTTTCTAGTCCAGGGGGTCGACCGCCTAACTCTCTCGCTTTCGATCGCTTTGAAGGCGAGGCGAGGAGGAGGCGTCATCTTGTCATTTCGAAAGCAATATGAAAGCAATATCGAAAGCTATAGGCTATAGCTTTCGATATTATTCGATATTATATTTCGATATTATATTAGAAAGCGAGGCGAGGGCCTCGCCTTCAAAGCAATCGAAAGCGAGAGTGTTAAGCGGTTGGGGGGCTGAAGGACTCTTTCGATAACAGATTCTACAAGGGGTTCGAAGCTTAGTGCTAAAATATTACCTAATATGTCAAATGAAAGTGTTTCATTTACTTCAAGAATAGTCTCTAAGTACTATATAAATATTTTATCTATATATCGAGTATCCGATACTTTAGTACAGTTGAATGCGCCATGATTACTTGCTAAATATCGGATACTCACTCACACGATACTCAAATAAAAGATGTAAAAAAACAATCCTTTTTTGAAATTATTCTGATAGTGAATTAGTTAATTAGTTGTTATAGTGAGTTCATGGGAAGGCTAAAGGTTTCCTACCTTTGTAAAGATGAGATCCGGCTTTTGCTCTAAATAAATAATACTATTAAAGCGTGATGATGTGAAAGAAAATTTCTGTAAATTTGATAATGGTAAATTTAAAAAACGCCAATTATTATGAAAATAAATTCACTTTCAACACTTGGATCGTTTCGGTCAAGTTAACGCCCACTAAACAATGGATATTTAAATAAGTAATATTTTTGAATAAATATGTCTCTTCTCTTTTAGTCGCACTGTTCCTGGGTACCAAGTGCGAGTTTCATTCGCACTTCGATCACGTTAACGAAAACGAGAATTTGTATGGCAAAATTTAACTCCTCTCGTATGCCGCTAGGAGGCGCTGTTTCAATGCCATAATTTTCGTTTTCGTAAACGTAATCGAATGAATACTGATAGTAAACAAAACTCACACTGGGCACTCTGGTTATGGTTGTTTTTTGTGTGTCTGCTCTTAAGGGGAACCGTTTTCTAGCGATCATTCTATCTATAACATAACTATTTTGTTTTACGCATGATAGTTGAAGGATACAATTCATTCGTGGGTACGAGAATGAGGTTCTAATTGCGCTACTACGAGTATCCCATTTAAACACCATTAACTTAAATAAGAATAAGAACTTTCA
Source organism: Eudonia mercurella (assembly GCA_963082485.1). Lineage (NCBI taxonomy): Eukaryota > Metazoa > Arthropoda > Insecta > Lepidoptera > Crambidae > Eudonia > Eudonia mercurella. Next base: position 5,562,456 of record OY720025.1, on the reverse strand, counting down.
CTCATGATGGCAGTAACTAATTACCATTTTATTTACGATCGCAGTCAGTGCATGTCACATTGCATTGTTTTTATGCGGAAGGACAAAACAACATAGTAATGTTGCAATCGTACCGCACAGCTATGTAACACAGGGTTGGTGCTCACAATAAAATAAATACTAAAAAATAACTTTACTACAAAGTAAATTCTCGGTTCAATGTTGATACTAAAGTCAGTTAGAGACTTGGTAGAAAGGCAACAACCCAGTCATTAGTGGAAGGACCTGCTGATCGTAAAATTAATTAAAATTGAATTAGAACTAATAATTATTAATCTAGCAACTTCGTTCGCGTAAAATCCTCTTTTTACACGAATCTTGACGGAATCCATAACTTTTTTTACATGATATTGACACTATGGAAGCACATCTTTGTCTTTGAACTAAACGTAAAACTTCTGTTTCGATAGTAATGGTAGTTGTGGTGTTTTGTAAATAAAAAACTAATCAAATAAATAAAAATAACCAAGAAAAATCGAGGGAAAAACGAGAATCCATGACTTAAGTATTGTATAATATTTGTAACATATTCAAAAGAAAAAATAGTTAAGAAAGTTTAGAGAGGTACAGGTTGTAAAGCCGTCATATACATAGCTTCTCTTTATGGAAATAATAAACTAATTTAATAGTTTTTTATGTTAGTCATCATCACATCAGTCAGACATGACGTGAATGTCAACCCTGACAGTTATTATAATAATCGCTGGCACATCCCGCGTTGCAAGACGCTCATAGCCATGCATTACCTACACATTTCTATGACTTTTCTCACTCTTCCGCGCCTAATGATACTTTATGTAACAAACTACGAGTAATCTTATAGTATGTGAGAATTACGCTACAAAAAACGTTATATGTAATGTAATCTGAATTAATTTGTTTAACATTATAGAGAAAAAGTAGCGATAGTTAAGAAAATGAATATCTCAAATTACTTAATGGCGCAGCGGCTAGCTTGTTCGCTTAATTCTAAGTAATTTTTGCAATGCGATGGGTGACCAACTTCATTATAGTCGGGCTTTTATCTCCATGCTCCGAAAGATATATAAACGTTAATCTAACGGACACATCACCCGGCTGTTGTCGTAAGATCATCATCATTAGCTCATTTATGTCCCCACTGCTGGGGCACGAGCCTTCCCTATGGATGGATAGGGAGAACGGGCCATGAACCACCACGCGGGCCCAGTGCGGATTGGTGGTTGTTAACGACTGCTAATGCAGCCGGGACCAGCGGCCTAACGTGCCTTCCGAAGCACGGAGGAGCTTGAGATGATAAATTTTTGGTCACCCATCCAATGACCGGTCTTTGCGAAAGTTGCTTAACCTCAGCACTCGCAGACCGGGCGCGTTAACCACTGCGCCATCGAGCTCCTCAAGTCGTAAAATGGTGGTTGTTAAAACTCACCAACCGTTTTGGAACAAAGTGGTGGGCTATGACCCCATTTTCTATTGTTCATGTGGGAAGGCTGAGTGAGTTGAGCCCAGCTTTGGGCATTTATAAACTGTTGATGATGATAATCACTGGCCTGGCAAATTACTGTTAAGGTATGTTAGAATCATTGGTTTAATTTATTTAACCAAGTTATTATTATATTGTATTCTAAAGTACGAGAACACTACACTACACATTAAAATAAAACAAATTTTACTGTTGAGTTCTGTTAGTCTCTCTGTGACCACGGACCCTGCAAAGGGTTCGAAAATTCACGACGAAAAAATCTAAATCAATGTGTAAAATAAATGCGAGTAGATCCGTAAAAGTTGTTTTAAATGTTTAACTATTTTTAGTTCGCCTATTTCGTCTTCTTGGCAACGGCCTCCCACAAACTCTTTTCCCCAACTACTGTTCTCGACGTCTGTAAGAGGTATTTTTATATACTGAAAAGATGGCTTCAACAATGTTTATGTTTTCATTACAAATGCGGTTGTTACAAAAACAAAAACATTTTAATTTTTAATTTACTTAAAATGTTATAGGTATTTATTTTGCAGGTAAACAAAAGACCAAGATGTAACATCTTTCTCGTCGCATAAAGTAAACCTTCGTGCACAAATTATAAATGTGGTTGTTATCTAGCCACTGGTGATTTCATAATCCACAGGATGCCAGCAAACCAAGTGAAAGTTTCGTGTCATTATTATTATTATTTTTATTCTACTGACAGACGCTTGTTGACTTATCTCTCTGCGATCGCACTTCACTCGAATTTCTCAAGCTCAAGCAAAGGCATATTCTTCTTTATGTATTAAGTTATTCGGCAAAAGAGAGGAGAAAGCGGTTACTTGATCGTGTTTTTACTAAAATATCTTAAACTTATTCCGAAAGGAGATTGCCCATCTTTGTTGGAGATTTAGTCCATATGTTGCCCAGGAATAGAAGTACCTGCATTGGATACCTGGTGCCTATCTACGAGTATAACTATGTCAAAAGTTCTTATCAAAAACCAAGGTTCTTTAAAAAAATTTTTTTTCGCTCTTTAGTAGGTTTCTGATATTTTGGCATAGTTGCATGCGCTATGATCAATTTAATGTAAAAAACATAGTAAGAATCCAGTTAGTAATTACTCTAATGTAAACGTAAATCAAATCAATAGGAATCTCCTTAACACTTAATATCTAAATCGCCTACAGAACACCTTTTGTATGCCATTAACTAACTCCACGAAGGGTACCTTCCATCAATTCGGATTGCAGTCTATCTATCGCAGTTTACAGTTAAAATTGAATATTAACAACTAAATAAAGTGAGGCTCGCCGGACCGAATCAGACCGCATCGAATCGAATGCACTTAGATCATTCAATATCAATTCATGAGTTATACCGTTAGCCGCATCCGCCGGGGACGCGGCTAAACGAGCTTTTGTCCGCGTAATATCGTTACTTGAAGACCAGACCACACAATAAGGAGACCCAGAAGGTAAGCTTTATTCATCCCGCTCTCAAGCAACTCACACATAGACCCCTTGCAAGGATGTCTTGCCTAGTGTGAGTTTTGTTTACTATTCGTATTCATTCGATTACGCTTACGAATACGAAAATTAGTATGGCATCTTAGCAGCGCGTCCTGGCGACAATCGAGAAGAGTTAATGGCTCCGCACACTAGGCGGCATGCGACTGCGACACCTCGGCGACTAGACGCGACGACAGGCTGCGCAATTTTCATATATTTTGTTCAAAGCTCCGCACACTTGGCGTCAGTCGCAGAGTCGCGACGACAAGCTAGGGAAGTCGCGAAACTGACGCTCACAACTGTCGTACGACTGTCGTCGTGTGTGCGCGTGCTCTACGCGACTAGACGCAGCGACAAGTCGTCCAGTGTGCGGACCTATTTAGAGTTAGAGTTAGAGTTAGAAATTTTGCCATACTAACTAATTCTCGTTTTCGTTAACGTGATCGAATAGCGAATGAACTCGCACTAGGCACCCTTTTACTGGAATCCGTGTCCGTGAGAAGTTGTCTGTGTGCGTTGCTTGAGCACGTTTGTATGAAGCCTACTTTCTGCAGTGTCCTTATCTTGTGACAAGACATTGCCATTGGCTATCATCACATATTAGGATAGATTGCTAGGTAGCTCCCAATATGTTTGATCTTATAGCGACTGTGAGAAATGAGACAAAAATGGTTATATTTTAAAATTATTTTTAAATGACAATAATTGCGAAAATAGAATAATAAGTAAAAAATATTGTATTCGTTTTATACCACGGCAAATATGAAAAGAAGATATCCGGTGTACCTATATTTTAGTATATTTAAAAAATGTGTTTGATAAGATCATCATCTTCATCATCACCTGAAATGATTCTCAGCCATAAAACGTCCATTGCTGGACAAAGGCCTCCACAAGGAGGCTTTGTTTTGTGTTTTTGTAGATATCTTAATGGAGTTTAAATATTACTTTTGCCAGTTAGTATTTAACTGTATTTACTCTTGTTATTGCTCAGTCACTAATATTAGCATAATTATTAACGGGATATTTATGAGGATAATATTTCGGCACAGCATGCGCTATGATTAACGGATGTAAATATCGGATCTTCAAAAACAACAAAAAATATGGTAACAATTAGTAATAATCCCGTCAATAAATTATTAAGTAAAACTCCTCAATGTTGTTAGAAAAAATTCTGTCCAATATGAAGTTGCGATAATAGTAGGTAGGTAGGTAGGTACCGTGTACCCTATGGCCCATTTTGATTTAGAATTTTTAAGGTAAAAAATATTACAATAGAAAGGGCTGTACAACAGCATAGCAACGAGTATGTAGGGCTAATAAACATTTTTGTAAATTAAAATCATTTATTGTACTTTTACAATTTTTTATCAAGAAAACTACTTTACGTAAATTCTAGTCTTCTTGTAAATATTCCAGTTATTTATATTATCGTCACACGAAAGACAAGCAAGTAAATTTAAATGTTTTTGAATGTTAGGCCATGTACACAATAAAAACAACAGACAAACGGCATTCTACAAAAATCACAGATCTTACTGACACAGTGAGAAAGATGACACAAATACATGGAAGCGAAGCACCCGTCTGTCTACTTTCTTTTAAAGATGGACATAACTTACTTGTGTTTGAGGTGGTCGACGCGATCACAGCCGCGAAAATTAAAAAACACACTTGCATTTTCTGCATTTTTATAACAGTAAAAAACTTCGCGTCAAAACTTTTCAGTTATTTTCCAATTCGCGCCTTTTCTCTTGTATTTTTTCTTCAACAGTCAAAGACAACAGTTTTTTTTTATATTTTCTTGCGCGCGTCCGTTGCGGACGGCCTGTGCGAAGGCAATGATTACAGGCTGTTTTTAAACCCGGTCCTTTCCATCAGACAGTGTGTTCGCAAAATATTTTGATTGTCTGTGTTATGAGGATATGTATAGCCGATTTACTCGTATATTTAACTTTAGCCAATAATGGGTTCTTATGTAGTTAATAGTTATAACTAACGTTAATGGTAATAAAAACCGGGCAAGTGCGAGTCGGACTCGCGCCAGAAGGGTACCGTACCATTATCTTTGAAAATATTTCAAGTTTTTACCTGTTATCGTCATTAAGACCGAGAAATAAATTGGAAAAAAATCACGTTTGTTGTATGGGAATATTAAATATTAATTTAATTTTAATTTAATTATTTATTTTTAAAGTGAATAATATAACTCAATATTCTGTGAATATTTCAAGCGTCTCCCTGTTGCCGTTATAAATATCGAGCAAAAACCAGCAAAAAAACACATTTGTTTTATGGGAGCCCCCCTTAAATAATTGTTTTATTTTAATTTAATTATTTATTTTTAAAGTGAATATATAACTAAATATTCTGTAAATATTTCAAGTGTCTATCTGTTGCCGTTATCAATATCGAGCAAAAACGAGCAAAATAATCACGTTTGTTGTGTGGGAGCCCCCCTTAAATATTTGTTTTATTTTAATTTAATTATTTATTTTTAAAGTGAATGTATAACTAAATATTCTGTGAATATTTTAAGCGTCTACCTGTTGCCGTTATCAATATCGAGTAAAAACGGGAAAAAAATCACGTTTGTTGTATGGGAGTCTACCTTAAATATAAATTTTATTTTGATTTAATTATTTATTTTTAAAGTGAATATACAACTAAATATTCTGTGAATATTTCAAGCGTCTACCTTTTGCCGTAAGTTGTATGGGAGCCCCCTTAAATATTTATTTTATTCAGTTTTTTAGTATTTGTTGTTATAGCGGCAACAGAAATACATCGTCTGTGAAATTTCAACTGTCACGACTCATGAGATACAGTCTGGTGACAGACGGACAAACAGACAGACAGACAGACGGACGGACGGCGGAGTCTTAGTAATATGGTCCCGTTTTACCCTTTCGGTACGGAACCCTAGAAATGTGTTTTTTTAGTTTCTTAGAAACTCTGATTTTTATTTAATTAGTCTATGATTTACCAGATTACCATTTATCGGTTTTTCTAATGAATAATATTTGTGAAATACTTCGGTTATACCACCATAATTATGTAGGCGATCGCGATCTGCCTATCTCATGTCCCTCATACCTAAGGGAAACACAGATACAAAGTTTTTTTCGTTCACCAAGAGGCAACTCTTGATATTTTTATTATTATTTTTTTTGCGTTAACAAGGGCTATATGAAGTTTGATTCATTTTATCTGACGGTAAGTAAAATAGTGAAAATAAGGCTGGAAATGAAAGCACATTTTACACAAAATCCTCAACAACTGTGGATCTCGCTATCTTACATGTAAAAAAATTATCTGTCGCATCAAAAACTATGCTATTTACATTGCTGTCAGATTAAGTAGCTAGCCAGATCTAAAACAAGCTACCTGAGTATGATTATATGTACACACTGTTGAGAATTGAACCCTTCCCGGGTTCAGTTCTCTGGAACTGAGATCGGTTATCGATCTCACCACTAGACCACAGAGGTTCTTAAACTAATTAAGAATTATAATGATAAGGATAGTATGAGTTCAGCTAAAAGTAATGAAGTTAAATTTTAATACCTTTTTTAAAAGCGTGGTCGATAAATTAACTACCGTTGCTTAATACCGGTTTCGATGCAGTTGCTTTATTAAGATTTGTGGGTCAAAGAAGTCATCAAAAAGCCTAGTGAAGCACCAGTTCGAAGAATCATTCCATTCAAAGTCAATTGTTTTTCTTCGAATAGGTTTTCTTTACGGACTGATTAAATTCTATAATTGATATTGATTAATAAAATAAATAATAACTAAGTTTACTATAAGAACTACTATTTAATAACACTAATGTAAAAACATGGATTTGGACTTATTAACTAAAAGCAACTTATGCTATTAAGTAACTTCTACTAGCTAATTATTAAATAATTGGCTATTCCATACTTTTCTCTTAAAGTATGACCATCATTCTGTTTTTGACGATTTGAAGATATTTTTAAAGAAGCTATTTACGTAAAAGTATTTACAAACAAAGCACTTTATCTAAATGTTAGATTTTTTGCCTAAAAATATATTTACCCAAGAATAGTAGTTGAAGTTTCAAATCGCCGATAGGTTATCACTACTTCAACCGTAAACGGAGTAACCCTATATTTGCTAATATAAATAATATAATAACATCTGTTAAAGCCAATATAACTTAAAAGTTAAAGAATTCGTCTTCGTCGTATGGTTCATCTTGGGTTTCAGGCACCTTTAAATCGGACAGTTTAAAGCCCTGTTCCTGCATTTCATCCAGCTTTGGCAACTCCTGCTTGATCGTTTCTTCAACGTCTATCTTGTCTAACTCTTGTTGTATCTTTTCCTTTATCGGATTTTCTAAAGCATCCATTATTTGGTATCTCAATAAGTTTGGCAGAATATTAACAGCGAACTCGATGACGTAATCCAATGTGCCGGCACCGTCGCAGCGCACTTGTATATTACCTACTTCGAGATCTAAGTCTTTGAACACTGGCTTTTGCCTGGTGTCGAGAGGCTGTGCCAGAATCAGCCTTCCACTAACGTATTCTACTGAGAATGAAGCAGTGCCCGCTCTGGACATCAGACCACTCACAGCAATAATTTCCCATTGAGTCATCCCCTCAAGTTTCTGTGTGCCAATACTGAAGTCAGCTATTAGTATATTCTTCTCCATTTTGAGCGTTATATTGCCTACTCTTTGAAATGACGATAGTCCCGTTATCCAAGTATGTGACAGTTTCACAGAGAATACGCTCATGGTGGTATTGTAATCCTTGATTTTGTAAGGGTCATAGTTCATTTCACGAACTTTTTTCCTCGTGTCTGCGATGACCATGTCTAAAGGCGATATAGAGTTAGGGAACTGCATGTCACCAGCTACCTCATCGAGCTTCGAATTTATCTCCGTCCGAACTTTAATGTAGGCCTCTTTAAGTATGTAAGGTTTGATGGTGTCGAAAACGAAAGTTCCGACTGAGTTGATCACACCTTGAAACATGCTGCCGAAAAATCCTAAATTTTGAAAATTTACAGCTATTGTGCTGAACGAAATATCGATGTTAATGTTTTGTGCCCTCAATTTGCCGTCTCTTTCAACGCCCAGGTTGGCTCGGGCTGTAATGAGGAGGCCGGTGACGTCCACCACGAATGGCCCTTGAGCCCGGTTCAGCCATGTAGACATTGTATAGTTGCCGCGTGCTTGTAACTTGTCGATTGCCATCACAGCTTGCACCTGAAATGGAAAAAGTTAATTATTATTACGTTAAATAGGCATTAACGTTAGTGTATACCTCGATACAAATTTGTAACACGCAAGAAATTGCTATTATGTGGTCTGAAAAATAGTTTGGATCGTTTGGATCTCTTTTGAGTTTCCCGGGTTTGTACCACCATAGATGGTCTGGATAATCGTAATATTTTAACTCAAGACAAAAGACCCCCTCCATCTGTTGTTACAGGAAATGTAGACTAATGTAGAATAGAGTGTACTTGTTGTGTAACAAGTCCTTTGGGATACCGACGAGGTCCTGTTCGAGCACCCATAGAATTTAGCCACCTAGCCTTGTTTGTCACAACTCTTCGCATTGATGTATAGGATACCTACGGAACTATTCAATACAAGTACAAGTTTTGCAGGGCACGCAGTTTTGTTTAAAGACGCTGGTCACTCGCATGGCGATGAGGCCCAGTTGCAGAGAAGTGCTCAAGAACATGTAGAATGTTGTCATCGTCGTCGCCAGCTCATTTTATGTGCCCACTGCTGGAGCACGAGCCTTCCCTATGGATCTATCCATCGGCCATAAACCACCACGGGTGCCACTGGGGATTGGTAATTTGGTTGCTAACGATTGCTAATGCAACCGGGACCAACGGCAACGTGTTTTCCGTAGCATGGAAGAGTTCGAGATGGAACAAAAGTTTTGTTCGAACAGGTGTCCGATGACCGGGATATGTCATCAAGTTCTATGTTTAACTTACTTCCATAGCACCAATCTCCGCATTGATGTACACGATGCGGAACTTGCTGATCCCGTAGACGGCGGTGTTTTTGAAGTAGAGAGTGGTGCCGAAGGTGAGGGACTGCTTCATGTCCGGCACGCCGTACGGCTCGGGGATGGTGGCGCCGGGGATGCCAATGGGGTCCGGCTGCTTGAAGTGCTCGAGCACTTGGAGGATGTTATCGCTAAGTCTCTTCTCGCCATTGATGAGAATCTCCTCACTATTTTCGGGTTCTTCGGGTATTTCTGGAATTGGCACAGGAAAATTATCTTTATATTCTTCAGCGTAAAGACAATAGAAATGTTTTAAGTTTAACGAAAACATCTCCTTTTTGAGATTAAGTTAAACCTTATTTTATTGAAAATTAAATATAATATAACTATATTAGTAAATTACACACAGTTTGTGAATTGATAATTTTATCTGCCTCTGTGGTAGCGGTAATACCATCAATTTCAGATTAAGGTGTTCTGGGTTTTATTCCTATCAGGGGGTTTGTTTGTTCCTCTAATTAGTTATCATCTACGGATATCGATCGCCTTAGCAACATTGTTATGTTCCTTCAGTTAGAGGTAAGATGGTTAGCTAGTACTCACTTAGTATGAAACTGGCTATTATTGAGGATTCCTGCTCAATTGCGCTTCCGTTCTCGGTTACTATCTGATAATCTAAGCGCTTGAATAAAAAAGTAAAGTGGAAGAAAAACACTTTTAATTAGAGTTAAAACAGAATCTGATAGACAGTCATTAGTATAGTGAACTGACAGGGACTGATTAACTATGATGTCAATAATATACAATCTAAAACGCGACATCCTAAGTACTCTAATTTACAGGTTATAAAAGAAACAGATAGATTTAAGAATAGTGTTATATGTATAGACAAATATTATTTTAAATAATGTAACGGTTAATATTAATGTAAGCATTTGCATATTGTAATTCGTATCCTTATTTGATTTCGGCACATATTTTTGTATTTGTTCAACAAAGGCAAATGACAAAGGGCACCAATTCTCAAGCACAAGTTACATACCAAAGTAGGTACGTATAAATAAGAGGTTATACAAAATTGCATCATTATTTATGAGACAATATTAACAGTGTTGTTCAGTTTAAATAATAACATATAAATAAAAACCATAATGGTGACAGAATAACCCAAAACGGATCAGCGAACACATAGAACCAAATATAAATGAGCAAAGACAAAAGCATTAAAGTTTGTTGACTGACGACAACTTTAAGCATAATCATATCACATGTTTTTGTAATTCCTGGTAGGTAGTAAAACACGAATTTACCTTGGCAATGTCCGAAGTTAGAAACACAAAGAGCAAGGATCAGGGTGGTGAGAAACATTTTAAGCGCGGCGTGCGTGGTGCGCCCTCAATGAAATGATTCCTACTGGGAACAAGGTTCATAGTTTATCTGTCAACGAAACGTTATTGGATCAGCTAATTTGTTATCAGTCTGGAGTACTTTACGTCGCACAATGTTCTAATGAGACATGAGACTTTGCAAAACATCGTTATAGTGAATTAAAGTTTTGTTTTTTAGAACAAATTAGGATATTATTAACAAATTACCTGCCAATTGTATTGTTTAGTTAATTATAAGTAGCCTTTTGTGAGTATCATTAAGTAATGTTATTTATTTTAATTTAGCTTTACACAAATTTATGTAGATGTAACCTATTATTTAGGTATATTTTCTGTGCTTCCTATTGTAACTTATTGACGTTATTTTAATAATACAATTACACTTATTGTATATTCATTAGGTAGAAAGTCTTTTTTATAGGAATTTACTAAATTCTTAATAACACTAATTAACATTTTTGTGTAAATTTATGATTTTATTTAAATATCTTACGGGTAGGGTTGCCAACTATTTTTCAGGAAATTAAAGTAAATCTATCACTAACTAGTATAAAAAAGGATTTGAAGAAAAAATAAAGTATTTTCCAAATTTATTTACTTATTTAAATGTTTAAGAACATATTTCTCTGTACTCTTGGCACTATCTAATAATTTTTTATTGTTTTTAAAATGGCAATAAGATGCATCGCAATTATCGTTGCGTTTCGTTTCACTTCACCAGAGTCTGAATATCATTCAGTAGTTCAGAAATTAAGTCAACAGGCATACTCCGTTCAAACGCACGCATTACGTCGGAAATAAAGTATTTTTCATACTTTATTTTGTTAAAAAGAATAAAGTATGGGGATGGAAAATAACGTAGGATACGTTATTTTAAAGTATGGTTGGCAACCCTACTTACGGGTAAGCACAGTGCTTTCATCTCACCTGAAGTGATGTAGTTATGACAATATAGTTATTGAAGTAGTAATACCGATGATGGTCAAATACACTTGACCTTGCTATTGGAAACGAAAATATTATTCGAGCCATCCCATGCAAATACGAATAAGTTAGGTAAGTTAGCATTTTTTTTTCATTTTGTTGATGGCTTTGGGCGATTAGCACATTTAGCCAGTGTCAAAGTAATTTTTCTAACAAGTAATACATAAATAAACAATATTTCTTTTCTGTATGATGATGATGAATGATAATAGAAATGAGAAATGATATACCACCCAACCACTAAGTTAGTATTGTAGTAGGCAAGCAAGTTATATGAATAGGTAAGTGCATGGTATATACATGGCTTAGTGTGTTTGCCTGAACCGGCTAAACACAGGTTGTCTAAAAAAAGTTAAGTCGCGGGGGCGGGCCACTAGTCTTTATATATATGTTATCGACCGATTATAAAAAAATTCTGCGCAGTTTGAAAAATGCCCAATAATATGAGAGGACAGTGTGATTAAACTATTGAAATAATCAAATCATCCGGGAATCATTTATAATGTTTATCACCTATGGGGCAGAGTAATTTAAAAACAGGTTTTATTACTGTTTTTTATTTCCAACGTAGAATCAATATTAAAAACAAATAAAATTATTCCTTTCATAGGAAAGGTACCTACTCTGCTGACCTATGATAATAAAAACTTAAATTAACTGGACTTTACCTCCTTGTTCTGGTTACCATTTGAAAGTTCGACAGAAGGTGAGGATTGGTAAGTTTTGGAGTGGTTAGGTTAGGTTAGATCAGTGACCAAAACAAAGCGCGAGCTGAGCGAGTGAAGCGAGCGTGCCGCGGCGGCGACGGCCGGTGAAGAGCCAAAAACAAATATTTGAAGATTACTTATTATTTTATTGTTTAAAAAATATATCTGATAAATTTTTATATGTTAAATATAAATGTAAAATTAATTATTTGTAAAACGTACCTTTTGTTTTCTGAAAAATATAGACACGTCAGTTTAAAAAAAAAGAAAATGATGATTGATAAAATAATAGCGTGCCATTTGAATGTTTATGTTTTGATGCCACTGTTAAAGCAATAGTTTGTGAAATATACGTTGACAAAATGTTGCTCGTGGATTGTGGAATGAAAATTGACTTATGAATTGTGCGTAAGACATTATAGAACTATAGAACCCCTTGTTCTCCTCCCCGCACCCTGTGCAATGTAAATACACAGGGTATTATCAGATTGCCTGAAAGCCACATGGCAATATTCATCTATTTATATAAAAATCAATCGCTGTTCGTTAGTCTCGCTAAAAACTCGAGAATGGCTGAACCGATTTGGCTAATATTGATTTTGAAATATTTGTGGATGTTCAGGGAAGGTTTAAACGGTGAGAAACATAAATAATAAGTAACGGAAAATACTGAAAACGACAATTTAATTTTCCAATACAAAATGATTTGTTTGTTTTGTTGTCATGGAAACTGACAACGCGGTACTGCGGTACGAAGTCCGCCGGGTCAACAGAATGTTCCTAGCTGTCGATGTCTTTTGTGCTTGGTTGTCAAATATTTATAGGTGCGTTCAGAAATTTGTCTGTTTCATAGCTGTAGTATGAGGTCCGATCTCTTTTTCTTCTTTGTTCTGTTTCAGAACTATAAAAAGTGTAAAAGTGTCAGTTGGTTGTCGTAAAAAGAAAATCTGTATTTATAAAATGCTTTGTCCTTGATGACTGACTGACGGATCAACGCACAGCCTAAACCGCTGATCGTAGAGACTGAAACTTGGAGGGTGTGTTCTTTGTATGACGTAGGCATCCGATAAGAAAGGATTTTCCGAAATTCTACCCCTAAAGGGGTGAAAAAGGAGGGCAAAGTTTGTATGGGACAATGTGATTCCTTGGTCCAATCTTCAAATTTTGCATTAACCTTTTTTAACAGAATTGATGGAAGAAGTGTTTCGTATTTTATTGAAATACATCCCTAACGGGGTTAAAAAGGGGTAGAAAGTTATTTTGGCGGTAATTTGCTTCGAAGATGATATCAATACTCCTTACTGCTTTTGATTTAAATTATATTTTGTTTTGACACATGTTTGAAAACTCAATCCAATTTTATTCAAAAGAGGTTGAATCAATATATAAAAAAAAGATTGATTTTGCTGATAAGCTCAAAATTTTTTAGGAGAGAGTTTGTTGTTATCTGTAAACGGCCGCCACAGCGTCACCGGACTTTTTTAAACTATTTACGATTTGTTTTTTTGTTGTCATAGAAACTTTCAAAGCGGTACGAAGTCGGCTGGGTCAGCTAGTAATGTAATAATTATTTACTTCGCCCTATCTTATCTTATCTAAGTAGCTTGTCACTACTTAATTACTTAAAATGCCCGGGCATTATGAAAAATGCCCCAATTTAATACTTGGTTAATAACATATACAGTCGTGGTCAACTTATTAAGGGCACTCTCCAGATTAATCAAATTGTGCAATCTATTTTTTATTTTCAATTAATATAAAAATAATTTGGTATTTAATTCGTCTAAATAATGTTAGTTATATGAGCGTCCAGCTCGATGGCGCAGTGGATAACGCGCCCGGTCTGCGAGTGCTGAGGTTAAGCAACTTTCGCAAAGGCCGATCATCGGATGGGTGACCAAAAATGTATCATCTCGAGCTCCTCCGTGCTTCGGAAGGCACGTAAAGCCGTTGGTCCCGGCTGCATTAGCAGTCGTTAACAACCACCAATCCGCACTGGGCCCGCGTGGTGGTTTATGGCCCGTTCTCCCTATCCATCCATAAGGAAGGTTCGTGCCCCAGCAGTGGGGACATAAAATGAGCTGATGATGATGATATGAGCGTCCGTTTTTAAAAACAATAACCTTGAACAATAAACCTCTTTGAATTATCACTAGTAGTAGAATATACGTACGTACTACATGCTTTCGCGATAAGGACTGTTAGGCAAAGAGAATTTAACTGTTAGGGACACTGAGAATTCGTATTCTATTTTCAAAATTTATAAATAAATAATTGACTTTCTTCAATCTCATAGTTCGGCATAGTTTTGGCGGCAATCTGGTTGTATTATACTGTGTTATTCTAATACTGTGACGTAGAATTTTTTTTTTAACAAATAAAGATGGGCAGAAATAAGAGCTGTGATGCAAGACAACGAAAACTGATTATTATTTTTTTCGAGTGTGATTGGTCGTACCGAAAGATAGCTTATTATTTTAAATGTTCGAAAACAATGGTGTCCAATGCTGTGCAATATTTCAAACGCAATAACACTACTTCAAATGTGCCCAGAAAAGATCACGAAAAACAACTGCCCAAGAAGACAGAACGATGACAAGACTAGCCAAGAAAGAGCCTTTTTTAGGCTCTGTATTAATTAAACATCAAGTTTTTGGAGCGGAACCAACAGCTGTATCTGCGAGGACCGTTCGGCGACGTCTGGTAGAAGCTGGGTTGTTCGGAAGAGTGGCTCGGAAAGTGCCATTGTTAAAGAAACAACACCGAGATGCATGATAGCAACATGTGTTGTTCTCTGACGAGACGAAGGTTAATTTAATTTCTTTACGTACGGCGTCCTGCAAAAGCAGAAATGAATCCGAGATTTACAACAAAGAAGGTGAAACACGGCGGAGGAAATATAAAAATTTGGGGCTCATTTTCTGGACCTGTGAGAAAAGTTCAAAGCAATTTAGACTAATACCAATACAAGGAAATATTAGAGGAAACTATGCTGCCCTATACTGAAGAACATCTTCCTATTATATGGACGTTTCAGCATGATAATGACCCGAAATATACCGCTCACTCGGTCAAATCGTTTCTCGTCGATCAGTCGGTTTCAGTGTTAGATTGGCCAGCAAATAGCCCGGACCTTAATACGATCGAGCACCTTTGGCACAAAATCAAGAAAACAGTTGCAACTTATCGTACCACAACTTTAGATGGACTTTATGAAGCTTCTTATGAGGCTTGGGCCAACATTCCGGTGGAAACTTGTCAGAAATTGATATCATCTATGCCACGTCGTTGTCAAGCTGTCATTAAAAATAAAGGTTTTGCTACTGGATATTGATTTTCCTAGCGATAGAGCCGGGATGCTCTAAGGAGCACGGTTAAGTTTATGTTATGTAAAAAAATAGATGCTTCAAGTTATTAATTTGATAATACGTTACTGTCCCTAATTAACCCCCTTATTTATAAAAACTATTTAAGCATTAGGTATTTAGTTAAATATTATTTTGTCAACGTCACACAAACGTCATTTTGAATTTGAGAAAAAGAGACAAAACAATGATTAACTAAATTATGCTTAAATAGTTTTTATGAATATAGGGGCTAATGTCCAGCTACCTGGTCTAAGCCAGCTACTGAATAACTTAGATTAAATACGTGTTTTTAGCTTTGACATCAAATATATTTTTTACTACTTTTTATGTTTTATTTACACCAATTTATAGGTAATAGTAATAGAAGTCCATGATTTTACTATTAGGACTTGATAAATCAATAGGGTTTTATATTAAAACATCCTAAATCGGGTTATATCTGTTCTCAATCTTAGTGTCCCTAATTTGTTGACCATGACTGTATATTCTTCAATACGTGTGTATGTCAATGAACTCCTCCTAAACGGCATTTTTCTGAATAAGTATTACGAATAAGTATGCCTACTTAACTTTATCGACGTACTTTAAAAAGGATAATCATGTAAATATATACAGTTTAGATTAGAGGTAACTGGATTTTGTTCTATCGAGGAAATTTCATAATTCTGTATTTTGGAAACAATAACATTGTTGCAAATATAGTCTAGATCTAGATAATAATATTTTTTTCTTGGCCTTGTATTTTGTATACTTTTTATCTATATAAACCATGCTATAGCGAAGCGCATTATAAAGTTGTCAGCGCTTTAAGTTCATATACACATTTAAACTATCGCGTTCCATTTTAGTCAAAGTTTTTATAACGGGGATTAACACCTTAAACGCCATTTGACCGACAAACAATTGAATGTCTATTATGCCTGGGCCTACGGTGGTCAACCTGTTAACAAAGTTTAACAGGTTTAACACTACACGACTCTCAGCTCGTAATAATAGAGTTTGGACTGGAAGACACTGATTGACAAATTGTAACTTCATCACCATCATCATCATCTCAGCCAAAAGACGTCCAATGCAGCACAAAGGCTTTCCTCAAGGATTTCCACAACGACCAGTTTTGTGCTGCTTACATTAATCTCTGTATATTGTACCGCATATATCATGGGGAGTGTTCTGAGGAACTGTTCGGCTTGATCCCTACCGCTGCTTTCCTTCACCGCACTACACGCAATCGACTGTCAGTCACTACTGTGCGTTTTTCACGAAACTTCTTGCCTCGAACTACAGTGTTGTGGAACCAGCTCTCGGCGGCGGTATTTCTGGACCGTTACGACCTCGGAATCTTCAAGAAACGAGCCTAGGCCGGCAACGCGCCTGCGATTCCTCTGGTTGTCCATGGGTGGCGTTGATTACTTTCCATCAGGTGACCCGCCTGCTCGTTTGCCTTCTTCTTTTACATAAAAAAAATCATTATAAAATTTAATGTTAATTTTTTAAGGTGATGCAATAAAAGTATCTACTATCATTATCATCATTATCAGCAAATTTTTTGTCGCCACTGTTAGGGCACGAGCCTTCCCTATAGGGAGAACGGGTCATAAACCATCACACGGCTTAGTTCAAAGCAGCCGAGACCAACGACTTTACGAGCCTTCTGAAGCACGGGGGAGTTATAAATTTTTGGTCAATCATTCGATGACCAGCCCTTGCGAAATTAGCTAAACATTAACAATCGCAGACTCTATCTCATCTATCTACCTACCTATCTTTTATCCTAAACCAAGATCCAGACTGCGCAGAGAGGCGAATTTTAAATCTCACAAGAAGATCTCGAAATAACAGTAACATAAAATACACTTTGAAGTGCCTATAATATTACCGTTCCTACATTCCTACGTTCCTACATTACCGTTCGAGCATATTATACATAGTCTATGGTTTGATCATTTTCAGCGTCAAAAACTCCTACCACGTATCCGCTCCTACCACAGTGTAGCTTTATGTCAATTTTTATTTCGAGATCACTGGTGTCATTCAAAATCGCCCCCCCCCCCCCCCTTATAGGGTACTGCCGCTGCGTCAATTTTATTTAAAAAGATCCTGATAATTGAATAATTTATAAGTACTCTTGAATTCTTCATTCTAAAGTCTTATTTATTAAACCGTAAACATGATAAAGAATATTAAATCAGCGATTAAAGTGCCACCTAGTGAGTATAGTTGGAAAATGATTTTGATGTCGAATATAATATGCTCGTAGCCTATGCTACGAGTGGCTACGCTCATTCGTAACACGTAGTTTCAACGACTACAACACAGATGTCGCTAGTGGGAACAAGTCACTCATCGCAATCACAGAGGAAATCGCAATCAACTACAACGATATCTTTTTATTCAATACTAGCTGACCCGGCAGACTTCGCACCGCTTTGACAGTTTCCATCATTGAGTTAAATATATATCAACAATGGTTTCCATGACAACAAAACAAACAAATCATTTTGTATTAGAAAATTAAATTGTCGTTTTTAGTACTTTATTTAATACAATTTTTTTTAATATAGCCTATGTTACTCAGCGTTAATGTAGCATTCTAATGGTGAAAGAATTATTTAAATCGGTCTAGTAGTTTTCGAGTTTATTCGTTGCAAACATACATGCATACATACAAAAATACAAAGGTTTCCTCTTTATAATACTCGTATAGAAGTAACAACAATTAATCGCTTGGTGATGTTTTCATGTACAGTGTACAGACGCATGCACACCAACCCGTACAAAATTGTCAAATTTCTTTAATAAATTTTCAACCATAAGCACTATGCTTAAGGTTCAAAGTCGATTGAGGAAATTTGACACTTTGTGGTAGTCTGATGTGCAGACTTGTGTACCACCATTATTTTCTTTCACAGACCTATTATTTTCTTTCACATATTATTTTCAAACTTTATCAATTACCTAATACTTTGTACTTTTCCTTCGCACAGTCCGCCTTTATTGCCTTTCGCCTCCCTCCTTACATGTCCACGTTTTACTGCAGAATGGCCGCTTGACCCAAAATTCACATTTCGGTTGGTTGGTGGCCAAAAGTCAGTATGCATAAGAATAAAACTCATTTTCTGTAGAGCTGATAAACTTTACATTCCCGTCAATTTATTTATTTGGGAAACTAAGAGCTCAACATTTTTAGATACTAATAATAGCTATTAACCTTTATAAGTTTCCACAGGCTAATCTGGGGGCACGGCAGTGCCCCTGCCAAGTCGAGCAAAAAAGCGGCACGGCCGTACCATCCTTTTCTCGAAGCAGTTCAAGCCATTTTCGACCCCCTATAACTTCGTTGTTGATAAAACTAGAAGCCTGAATTTTCAATAACCAAGCAGGCATTGTATAAATACGGTATATTTCAAATTTCATTTAATTTGAAGCAGTAGTTTAAGAATTATAACTAGTCAAAGTTTCTTAATTTTGTCACTGACTGACCGACCGATCATCAAAACTCAAAGGCACTTCTAGCAGACATAGAAGCTTCAAATTTAAAATACAATGAGTGTTTAGTGTATAAATCAAGGAAAAACTAAAATATTTTGCATTTTCGGTCCAGTTTTCTAGATACACCAACTGCATAAATAACTTTGTAATCCCATATAAATGTATAGGATTACAAAGTTATATTTGCAGTTAATAAATCAGTGTACCTGTATGTATAATATAATGGAATAATAGGTGTAGATAGGTACCTAGATTGTACCGGAAAGGAAAAAAAGTTGGACTATCTACAAAAAGAAATGAGATACCATTAAAAACAAACTTGTAAAAAAACCAAGTCTCGCAACTCAGTTCTTCTACCGTAAAAAGTTGTGAGATCCATGTAATACCAAGTTCTCAATATTAAAAATCTTTTATGTTTTAAATAAATTGATTGACTTGGCAATCGCACTAAACAATCTAATTTAATATAATATATGTATTACTTGTGAGATACATTGTGTTTTCATGCGATGGCCAAGTCAATCTATTTATTTAAAACATAAAAGATTTTTAATATTGAGAACTCGGTATTATTACATGGATCTCACAACTTTTTACGGTAGAAGAACTGAGTTGCGAGACTTGGTTTTTGTACAAGTTTGTTTGTAATGGTATATAACTTTTTAACAATATTGATATATTTATGATTATTTACTATAATTTTTTTAATGTAAATTTGAGTGCTATAAACACTCAAAAATTAAAAAAGCAGTGACAAAATTCAGTGCTTACGTTAGCCTTCCCGGTAGCATAGCGGTCAGTGCAGCCGCCCGGATTGCGGAAGAACCAGGTTCGATTCCTGTCTGGGTCAGGTGGGCGTTTATTTTTTCACTGTATTTTATAAATATTTAATTTTACTCAAATATTGTTGCCAACAAATAACAACATATACTACAACAAATAATAACGCACGTCATGTCATGTCATGGGGTGCGGTTTCGAGCAGGAGATCGTGGAATTTTTTCAACACTGTCTTTTTTTTAAATATTGACATACATGAAAAAAAATATATTAAGTTTTATTACAAAGTCTAAGTACTAAACATTTTAGCAGATTTTTTATTAAAGACTAGCTTTTGTTCGCGGCTTTGCTCACGTGGGCTACACGACTTGTGTTTATTCGTAATAAAAGCCAAACTTACTAAAGGTAAATAAATATCATAAGGGTATAAGTAAAAAGTGTCTAACACAAAACAACGTAATAAAGATCACTCTGTATAAGTAATTTTAGTCCGTTTTGAAACCTGTACAAAATGTCATCACACACACACACACACACCAAAAATCCTAAAACACTTTACAATTCTTACCAGGCCAAATACCGAAATTTAAAGAATGACAGATTTCCATACAACTTTCCAAGCTTATTTCACCTCTCTAGGGAAGATTTTTCGAAAAATGCTAAAACACGTCATTCTTTAGTTTTATTGAAAAATCTATAGATCGATTAAGTTATTCATTTTGATAGTTATTGCTTAAAAAATAACGATTTCCCCAAAAAAACTTTTTCCCTTTTTTACTCTTTTAAAAGAAAATAAATAAAATTCCTGAGACACATCATTTTTTATTTCTTATCAAGAAGCCAAATACCAATTTTCATGTATTTTACTTCAAAACTGACGGACATTCATACAAACTTTCACCCCCTATTTGACCCCCTTAGGGTGAGGGTTGCGTCACTCAATTTACCCACAATTCAAATTTCATCTAATTAGCTTCAGCGGTTTAGGCTCGGCGATGATGAATCAGTCAAGCCAAGTCATTATATGTATATAGATTAATTAAAATCAACAAAAACCGTTAATTTGCCTATTATTAATTGTGTACAACCACTTTGTGGTACTACAGTGGAATAATTATTGGAAAGACCTTTCCTTTTAGTTTAATTGAAAATTAACTGTTATGTCCTAATCAAACATTCTCGTAATATCCACTACATAAATATTTGAACATCGTCATGGGAGAAAGAAATTAAATACCGTACAATTAACAGACAATTCGAGATTTTGTTTATAATTAATAATCGATTAATCATACCACACATTAAATCAATCTATTGATGGCTCTCATTTAGAATTTACGTCTTTTGGTATTTACGTACGCAATGAGTGTTATCTTATTTTGGTTGTCAATAGGTTTAAATGAACACAAACGGGAGCCTTCTTTGTAAACATTAATATTGTAAAATACCTCTTTTGTCTGTTGTCCTTCGGCAAGCATTGAAAGTAATTGATTTGTTTAATTTACTCTTCAATTTTTATTCAATTGATGATCTTATATTCTAGCCGTAAATAAAATTATAAAAATCGTTGTAACTATTAAGTAATTCTTAAGAATAACTTTCTTTAAAGAATCGGTCTTTAACGAAAAAAGAAGAGTATCTTTCGACCTGATTCAGAGTGTAAAAAAATGAGAAACAATAGTAGGAACCTATGAAAATGGAACGGGAAGTTTAACTAAACCATTTTTTATGAAGTTTTAACAATAATTGAAATCTAGCAACACGGCAGGACCTTCTACATGGTTCTACTGTATTCAATGAAATAGACATATTGACAAATTAAGTGAGTTATAAGGAGATAATTGGCGCTGGCACGTACAACGGGCGACACTACTGGTCGGCCCTGCTTTTAAGGTCTGATTATATCTGCGTTATATTAATTGCAATGTCATATATACATAGTGTCACGCCTGATGGTTCCCAGAGGGATAGGCGGCGACAGAGTAAATTTTTTTCTTGCTTTATACCAAACATACATCCTAATTAATTATTAATAATTATTAATTAATAATTCATCATCGCCGAGCCTAAACCGCTGAAGCTAATTAGATAAAATTTGAATTGTGGGTAAATTGAGTGACGCAACCCTCACCCTAAGGGGGTCAAATAGGGGGTGAAAGTTTGTATGAATGTCCGTCAGTTTTGAAGTAAAATACATGAAAATTGGTATTTGGCTTCTTGATACTACTTGATACTACTGGATTTCAGTTGCGCCTTTAATTCTGTTGACTTCGATGTCCTCCTTGGGGTGCTCCGCTCTCTTAATGTCTCTTCTCCCGCAATCTCCTGGTTTAACTCCTACCTTGAGGGCCGCTCACAGTGTGTCCGCCTCGATGAGACCTTCTCCGATTGGTGCGATCTTGCTGCTGGCGTCCCTCAGGGCGGTGTGCTCTCTCCTTTACTGTTCTCCGTCTTTATTAACTCTGTCTCCAAAGTTATTTCCTCCAGCTTTCACCTTTATGCAGACGACTTGCAGCTGTACCGTCACTTTACTCCGAACGAAACTAAATTGGCTGTTGCAGCCATAAATGAGGACTTGGACCGTATATGTGCTTGGGCTAACTCATTCGGCCTTTTGGTAAATCCCAACAAATCGCAGGCCATTGTGATTGGTAGTAGGGGAATGCGAAGCCGCATCAACTCTGCCGTGATTCCAAGTGTGATTTTCGATGGAGTACCGATTCCTTATGCTGACAATGTCAAGAATCTAGGAGTCATCATTGATTCTAACTTGTCCTGGGTTACCCATGTCGCTGAAGTGAGTCGCAAAGTATTTTATTCGTTTCATACGCTTAAGTGCCTGCAAGGTTTTCTTCCTTTTGGTACGAAAGTTGCGCTCGCTCAAACCCTTATCCAACCTCTTATTGACTATGCTGATGCCTGCTACTTAGATGCCACCGAGGAGCTTCTTAACAAACTTGAGCGTCTGCAAAACCTGTGTATTCGTTTTATTTTCGGTATAAGAAAATACGACCACGTTTCAAACTTCCGCCAGCAACTCAAGTGGCTCCCAATCCGTTTACGCAGGAATACTAGAATACTATGCCTTCTTTATAATATCCTTTTCAACCCTTCCTACCCTTCTTACCTGAAAGAACGGTTTGCCTTTTCCCATAATCCTAATGTTCCCTGTCGCTCACACCTCCTCCTCAATCTCCATATGCCATCCCATAAAACCGACTTCTTTTCCTATTCCTTCTCCGTTCATGCAGTCAGATTGTGGAATGACCTACCACCCAGTATTCGGGAGTCGACGTCGATCTACTCTTTTAAGAAGCGCGTAAAGGAGTACTATCTTTCCGGTTGAGTGTGTTATAGTTATTGTATGTATATATGTTTAATTTGTGTCGTAACTTTTTTATACTTTGTTTGTTTCTTTTGTGCACACTTTTTCTACCTTTCTTTGTGTCTTCTCCTTCTACGGGCCTGCTGGAAGAAATTTCAATGTGAAATAAGCAGCGCCCTTGTACTTGTCCATTCTTACTATGTTCTCCCTTCTTATTCGTTTGTGTGTACATAAATTATAAATAAATAAATAAATAAATAAATACATCCCGTGCATTGTTCACCTTCAAATTAGTCTTTTGAAAATAAAAGAGTACTATGTTTTTGCAGTTTTCAAAACGAGACGCGTGTGTATAGAAGCCGCTATACGCGCGTCTCGTTTTCACAATTTTATTGTTTTAATCAGGCATTGTCCTACCTGGGCCCTGTTTTTTAAAACTTACAATTGTCAGTGACATAGGGCAGGTTGATAAGCCCACAAGTCGACTATTGAACGTTTCACAAAACTTTTGTCCCGGCCATGTTTGTCTGATGTTTGAAAAATAAAACGTTAACTGTAACTACATGGTATCTAACTTGTACCATCTTTCATCGGTTAGAAAGTGCCTTTTGCTTAAAAGTTTATTTTATAGCCAATTGATCCCCAGTCATGAAATGAATCTGAAAAAAAAATCAGTAACTGTATTATAATCAGAGATCGGAATAGGTAGAGCTATTTTTGGTACTTTTATACGAAATATAATACGATATAATAATATGGGCATGCCCTACGTCCCGCAGTTTAAAAATTAATCCCGGGATTTCATTTGAGTTGCAAGTTACTTAACTAAAAGCTTGACAATTCTTACGAAGCCACACATCGCGCGATGCTTACAATGAGGTATATGGGTGAAAACACAGTGAAGTATGCGACATTTCCGAAACAATCACCATTGGAATTCGTTACACATACTTTTCGTTATAAAGTAGGTAAAGAGTGTCCCGCATTTTCGCTATTGTTCTATTTTGTTTCCACGGGCTGTGTTTTGCTTCCTACAAGGACGGCAACAACGCGCGTGTGCGCATTGATCTTTTGCGACTTCGGACATCCGATGTCGTTGATGTAAGTTTGGCAACGTCGCGTGTGCAATGGTTTACTTAAAACCAACTATTACATTTTTCTGTTACCTTCATTCATTTATTTTTTATTTTTAAAATCCCGGTATTGTAGTTGAAATCCCGGGGTATATCCATATTAACATATACGTTTGCGGTCAATGAACCAAAATAGCTCTACCTATTCCGATCACTGATTATAATCGACGTAGGTGACTACTGACTAATTATTTGTTGCAATTTTATTTACATTAAGACGTTTTATGTTTTATTACGAGCATTATGAGTAAATAGTGATCGTCTAATCTAAAACTGCGCACCCCTCTAATGACGGTGACACGTTACGATATTGCGCAAGTATAAGTTTTTCTAAAATAAAATAAATTTAATTGACTTTAAATCTCACCGCACAAGCAAGTAGTTACATAGTTAAAGTACATTATTCGTTCTGCCTGGGCTTCCATCCTCTGATATTAAAACAGGACCTGATTCCCATATGCCATAACGAAAACCGTAACGACATCGTAGCCACTTAGTCGTTGAAACTATTTTGGTATTCACGTC